>DWTO01000057.1:0-29938 GCA_018244755.1 Jemadia pseudognetus
CCGACCGTTGAAGAGTTCTCTGGTTTTGAGCCAACCCTGAAGGTGGCAGCAATTTCATGGTGGACCCACTAACTGTCATCCATACCCCAATGGGTGTGTAAAATTTCATGTCCCTACTGTTAACCGTTGAGGAGTTCCCTCATCTGGAGCCAATCTCGGTAGCATCATCACGTCATGATTCGATGTGAAAAATTTCATATCCCTACTGTTAACCGTTGAGGAATTCCCTCGTTTGGAGCTAAATGTAGCAGCAGCATTACGTCATGATTAACATAAACATGCATTGTCATCGGGACTAGACCAGTATGTAAAATTTCAGCTCAATTGGACACCGGTAAGTGGGTCAAATTTAACTTGCAAGTGTCCACCCTAACATACAAACAAGTCAAGTTAAATAAGAAAAAGATGGCGCGTAACGGAAAAATGTGACGCGTAACGAAAAAATGTTACACTAAATTTTTTTCCAACCCCGATAAAGAAGTTTCACTTCAATAAAGATAAAATCCGTAGATATGATTACTTTCTCTATGTAGCTACATCTCTGCTATGTGTAGGCTACATTGTGTTGAAAGATGTGCGTATTACTGCATGTTTTGTCGAACTGCTGTTTCAAAACGACGATGAGTAGTACATTTGATGTTCTCGTTGAAACCGGTAACTTGCTGTAACCGTTTATCTATGAAATGACACATGTCAATTATGATAGGTATTATTATTGTTTACCATTGTTTTTATAGAACACATGCCACGTGACAACAATATCTTTATATCGTTATAAATATATAATACTAATATAGAAATAAAAGTAATCTGTATAAAATAAGGCATTATGTTTTGTAATCTACCAACGTCCATACTTTGTATAATCGCCACAGAGTTCTGTGAGAGGTTTTCTTTTTGCGGATTGCGAAGTGAGTATGCGTATTGATATCTACAAATATGTATTTGCATAGATTACGAGGCTTTGGGTTAGTGGCTCGTGCCTTACGTAATTTCATCCCTGTACATTTCCATGAAAGCCTTTTAATTGTTATTTTTGTTTCATTAAACATTTATCCTAAGTTTAATTAAAATTAAGGGAAACGTGCAAGTTGTAGTTCGCTGCAGTGGCCCACAGTGTGCTGACAAATTTCACAACTAACTTTACAGAACAATATTATGTAAAACTTCAGTGTGCAACTTTCCTCGCCTTGTTTTTATTCAGCGTCAAAACAATTTAATTTTAACTTTTACAACACACAATTTTGTAAAAAGAAGACTGCGATTTATTTTACAGCTATACTGTCCCTGTATCTACGTAACGTCCTGTGTCTCCATGAGAACGCAGCCACTGTGATCTACCACATATTTATAATGATGTGCTACACCATGCCGCTGCTGGGCGCAGTGTTGGCCGACAACTTCATCGGAAGATACAAGTGAGTGCTGCTATATATGATGCTAAAAGTAATTATCGTAATTAGCTACACTTCTGTAACTAGTAAAAGCTGACCAACCCGTACTTTCCGTATTTCTGAATCTATCCAAGTAATCGCAGAAATTACACCAGAACTGCATCCAGTCCGGGAGCACTTACCTGAACTTGTCTAAACTTTACAATGACTGTATGGAAATCGGAGTTCGGAAGCCTGTGTTGAGTTAGTTCCCAAACGGGAACACACATCTCCATCTGAATAAGCCTGGGAGCTCGCTTTGAAACTTTGTGCGTATGATTTAGTTAATTGTTAGTTTGACGCAATGGTTTACCTATGTATAAATTATTGTTTAAAAATACATTACTTTTTCTGT
Organism: Jemadia pseudognetus; assembly: GCA_018244755.1. Lineage (NCBI taxonomy): Eukaryota > Metazoa > Arthropoda > Insecta > Lepidoptera > Hesperiidae > Jemadia > Jemadia pseudognetus. Next base: position 1,789 of record DWTO01000057.1, read on the forward strand.
ATATTAGTGTAAAAAAATATTATTATACTATCACGCCAGGTAACTTGCGGGGTAGGCAGAGAGCATAGAGTGCCAAATATCTCTATTCTTACAGAGTTTTCGTGTTTCTTCCACATTCATCAGTCTCTTTATACATGCACGTTGGTTTCGGACACTTTTAGCTTCCCTATCAGTTACAACCTGATTTATGTATTCTTATCCTATCCTTAAAAATCTCATGCCTTTATCCACCTTTTCTACTTCCTCTTCTTTCATAGTGAACTATGGGTTTTTTATGTAACTGTTATGTGCTTAATAGTAGGATGTTGTGCGGACACCTTGATGCAGTCAAACAACAGCGCTTCGACGTCGGCATACAATTGCGGTGCGGCCCAAAGGGGTGTCAAAGGCCAATGTATTGATATTCGAGCTATAGTTACAATTCCTGATAGCTATATTGTGTGCATTGCTATCTGGCACTGATGGGGCGCGTATAGACTGGCGAAGTTTGGCTGAAGGTGGAAATAACTATAACGAAAGGCTGCAAGGCGAAGGCGGAAGTGTTTGTTGCTACCGACGCTTGCAGTTGAAACTTGTTCGTAATAGCAATTTTTCTCATGTTGTTTTAATGCCGTGATGAATCGTAGGTGTGTACTATGTTCCTTCACCCGACCATTCTGAAAATACATGCGTGATTTATTATAATAATATGTAATTATTTGCCACCTTATGAAGAATATAGAAATAGTAAAGATATGTTATAAGCGTTGTACATTTAAAATATTATAATGTTCGCGTTTTTCGAAGTAGGTATGTCAAACACAAAATTTTTTTCCCATCACTTGATCGAACATAGATAATTACGTTGTTGTGTAAATTCAGCGTTATTTTTTATTTAAACAGAAGGGTTATGTTCAACGAGCGGTCAGTGTTTCCAATAATGTAAGTTCCTTCCTCAACTTTTAAATAATAACATCACATATAAAACTTATGCTTTGGGCTAATCGGTCTCACTGGTCCTTGAGGTGTCTTAGAATTGTCATATTCGTGAACTTACCTACATATATTTGAGCCCTTCAGATTCTTGGTGTGATTGCTCATATTGTGGAACGCGGCTGATTCATTTGTTAAGCTACGGGTTTAACGCCACCACGGATAAAGCTCCAACCTCAATATTAACCTGAATCAGAGCGATGGAATCAATAGCATTTGCATTGGTCACTGTGCAGGGACGGATAGTTGGGACAGTCTCGAGATTTGTTGATGCAAATCGATTTATTGTCCTCATTGAAACTTGCTACTTCAATAGACAATCAAGCTGCTCTGTATCGAAGTTGCAAAATGGCGAAGGTACCCGAAAGTGTTTCAGGGAATTATTCGTATTTGATTATATTAAGATATATGTTAGTGAATCGTCTTGATTGACGAATAAAAAGAGGACGTGCCTAAGCGTATCGGGATCACGATTCTATGCATAATGTATTACATTTTCATAATTTTACATCTTCGTCATATCAGCCCCGCCCGAGATTTTCTTTTATTGGTACTACTACCTGCCTAAGCTGAAAGCGTAATGAGAAAGTCAAATCCACTCTCGTCCTTTAATGAAATTTATGAAATTCATTAACTGGGTGCTTCGTTTCATAATATACCTAATATTGTATTTTGTATAGTATTGATAATTGCGTAGGTACATTTATAACGTGTGTAGGTGCGTACGTGGCTTTTAAAACTAATAGATTTTAGTACATTATTCAGTTTAAAAATATTGATTACAATACTGGCTAAATTAAAAAAAAACGCCCAAGTAGATACGCAGTGCGCTAATGTAATACAAGTTTTACCTTCGAAATACATAGATATATAAACTGTGACGTATACTTTACCATCTAAACGCGCCAAAACTAAAACTAATAACATTTTAAACGTTGTTACAGAGTGATACTGTACTTCTCTTTGATATATCTAGTTGGAACCGTATTTACTTGCTGCTCAGCGATACCGCCGCTCCTGCTGCCGCCGACGTGAGTACTCGGGGGAGCCAAACTCGCGCGTACTACGTGACGTGAACTGGTTCAACTTCAATTGCTCGAACTGTATGTACACTGCATACGATACTGCGTTTGACAGTATTATTAAAATCATGTTTCGTTAGTGGAAATATCCTGAATCGGCGCGAGCTTATCGTAACCTATGTGAGTCGTTTGTGATAAACCCATTATGTCTTTATTTCTAATTCATAATATGACACACATCTTTAAGCACTTCACTTCACTTCACTAGGATTGTGTGATCTTATATTTGAATTACGAGTATTTGGTTTGTTTTTAATATCGCAACGCATCAATTGTTCGAATTTTAGTTTGTATTGGAAAGTTCACTTTATTATTTAGCCATTTTTCCATTATTATAGAGATTGATTTGATTTCATAACACTGGCCTCAGCTAGATTACTTTTCCTACCAAATAACACCACCATCGGTACAGCAGGTTTCCTAAGAACGGTCAATAGTTGATATACTTATGCGCTTTCGAAAATGTATATTAGTATGTATAAATACGGTAAAGATTGAGGTAAACTTGCACGTGACCCCAAGAACGTCATTATAATTCAACTCTATATTATAACAAATATATAAGAAACCAGACTCTTGACATTAATTATAAATCAAGCTCGCGTCCACCTAAAAATAGAGTGGAGAAATGTTGAAAGCGTTGAACGGTGGTCGAGTTTAAATGAGAAATCGCAACTCACTCTTAATTTATATTTTAATATAGGTACTTGTATTTAAGTATTTGTATTAAAATGAACTTTTATATCATATTGTATCTTATTAAAAACGTAAAACGTAACTTCACGCCTGTAATCCCCGAAGAGATAGGCAGAGGAGCGCAGAACACTCCCATTATATTATATTGTATCTTATTAAATTTATTACATTTTTTATTTCTTATTAAATTTCATAAAAATCAGTTTAGAAGTTTACTTATAAAATTTTTATAAAATGTAAACGTATAGAGCCAATAATTGTGTTTACTGTCTAATTGTGTTTACGTGTGTTTTAATACATAATAGGTACTAATAGGTACATGTGAGGTAGAAATTGTTGACATGTAACATCATCATTTCGATTACGAGTAGGTACTCAATGTGCTCAGACTGATTTGATCGAAGCGCTTCGTCTGATTGAGGTTCGAGTTCAAGCCGTGAGCTGTGGATATTGATTCGGCTGTTTTGTCAAGCACGTACTTACACGTAAATCGTGTGTGATACGTCTGTGATACGAGATAGCCGCGCGTAATACTACAATTTGACTTAATGTGTTAACAAGCGTGGCTGCCAATAAGGTCATGGGTTCCACTCGGGTCGGGTATCATTGTTGGGTGTAACGTGCGAGTGTACTACACTCCTGTGCCCACCCCGTCGAGGATACACAGGCGTAATGTTATGTTATGTATAGATTTGTGCTTCTTACAAGGCCCCTAACGTTGCATGTAACGTGACGTGTCAATTTTACATCACAATCATTTGTGTTAAGGTTGCAATGGCATACATGAAATATTCAACTGTATGACAAACGTATATACTGCAGCGAGCACATAGAGTTGATACCAACGTTTGAAACTTTAATTAGATGCATGTTGCCGTATTCGATGCTTTTTTAACGTTGATCGAATACTTTTATTAAGCGCGCGCTTTTCGTAATTCATGGGGTATCTCATGAATATTATTATTACGCGGACAGAGTGCGCTGGCACCTATGAGTACAGCCCTCTGTCCAGCCGTGGGTTGTGTGTGTGGAGTGATAAAGGTTGATGATGACGGCAATGATGGTGATGAGGTAACACTATGTTCTTTACAGAACTACCTCGATGGCTGGTTTGACCCTGATCGCCATCGGCACTGGAGGTATAAAGCCTTGTGTGGCTGCTTTCGGCGGTGATCAGGTAATTGAAGGTTAATAGTGATAAACTATCGACTAGTAGATAGCATTAGTAGGCATATATTATCGGCATCAGCAACCTATTTATGTCCAGTAGGCCTCCTGTGTGGGACTTTTACCTGTAATCCCCACGCTAAGTTTGCGAATTGATATGCAATTTATGAATTGGTAAGACATCGAGACTTTTAAATAAAAGTATGTTTTCAACGGACCGCAAATTAGGCGCTTGTTTAATATCTTGAGGCAGGCAGTGCCAGGGAAGTACAGCTTGAATAGTAAATGAATAATAAGCAAAATAAGTAGAGTGGTGCGGAATATTCACCTTAATATTACTTAACAAACGAAGTACTTTGTCACGCCTCTCGCAGACATAGGTACTGAAAGGTGTTCTTAAGATAAGAGAAGGTTTAAACAAAAGCTTTGTTTGTCGAAATGGATCTTAGTTAGGTCTGTGGAAATAAAAGCAATCATCTCCAAGATCCAGATCTCACTGGAACTCGTGACGGGATCTCACGGAATGTTGTTGTTGGTTAAACAACGTTGCACTAAACCATACGAGTAATATATAATTTTACTTGAATATGTTTAATATTTAATTTTCTAGACCATTGGCTTAAGGTAATTAGACTTCGCTAAATGTACACTGCAACCTCTCCATTACGGGGCAGGCTGACAGGATCGATCGCCGAGGATCGCGACCCTGACATATCATTCTCGCAACTTCATTAAACATCAAGGGTCAACGTGTATTATAATTTTTTCTTTTTTAAACTATTTTTTTGTGTTGGGTAATTGTATTACATCTGGTTTTCTTTATTCTCGTACATATGTAACAAAAACAAATGATACCATTTTAGCATCACTTTAAAAAAAACAATTACTAATTTGATGACAGTCCAATACACATGTTCGGTCCATTTGCTGAACAATATACCTGCTGAACAAGTTACGACAGCAGCTGATGGTTCTGAACTATGTAGGTAATAGTGTTTATTTATTTAATAAAATATTGCGACACAATTATGTACTTTTATAAAAATAAGATCGTACTTATAAATTTTAATTTCAAATAGCCACGTGATCCTTGTTCTCTTTTTCATTTCACTTTTAGAATAATTGTTTTATACCACTTTTGAAGTTTATTGGATGTACGTGTCCCTTAGCTTATATTAACATAATCTCATATACCTACATAATAATATGATTTTAAATTTTGTTTGATAACTTCCTTTACGCCGGATAATTGTTAAGAACTTTTAACTTACTTGGCGGTTAAGTTCAAAGTTCAGTATAATGTTTTCTTATTTTTACTGCCTCTATATTTTTGACTGCTTTGTTGGTCGTATCTGTTGGTTGTAAGCGCGACTGCCGATCGGGAAGTCCTGGGTTCAAATCCCGGGTCGGGCACAACTGAATTATTCACCATCTGTTCCATAGTGAGACGTAAACGTAATTGGTGAAACGTGAGTATACTATCTTCCTCTGCCTACCTCTTACGGGATTACAGGCGTTACGTTACTTATTTTAAAATTTACCAAGCATGATGTGTTTTAATTGTAATAACGTTCCTTTCTATAATTTATTCATGTAATAAAATAATAGAATGGTTTATTCGTTCGCGAATAGAAATAGAAATATTTAACCGAATGACGGTAGCTTCAACATAGTGAACCTAATATTATTGTAAAAATATTTTTTTAAACAAATGTAGGTTTATTCCAGAGGGTTTTGTATGTACTTGTCTGGATATCAAAGGTTTTTTTATTTTCTGTTTTACTCTTTTTATATACACGAGCATATAAGGGCTTTTGTAGACATTCTACTTTTAGCATTGACGATTCGAGTTTTTGCGATTTTTGGCGCGTTTTGGCGAGACTGAGTGCTATCGCAGTGTGAAAACTCAAGATTTAGTGATTGCAGCGATGCGATATTGCGTTTTGTTGACTTATTGCATTCGGTCAAAGAATCGGAAACGCGACTTTTAGTGATTAGTTTTGTATCGCGATTTTGCGACTAACTGCCTCATCCCGCAAATATCAAGGCTTGATTATCTAGATACGTCGCTGCTCCCGGCGTTAAAGTGCTTCATCAAACGTCCAAAATTATATAACATATCCCGGATCTATTCAAGACAAAAGCGTGTAGCCATTTTCTAGGCATCGATGCTACATCCTAGGCTGCATTTCGTGTGCCTTCAGGTGAGATTGTAGTCAAACACAAGCCTGTTGCTAGTAAAAAAAGTAGCCGCGTAAGCCATCTGGCGCTGTGTTGAACATCGTAAAGACGCGACCAGAAGCGGTCGAGTGCGGCTTGGAGTATTCGGTCGGTGGATCTAGCTTTCGAAGAACAATTAATCGCCATGTCGCTATGTAATATTTTTTTCAACGTAGTGTACGTCACGGCACGGCTTCGACTACTCCGTATAACGTAACGTCTGTTTAGGACGAATACCTACTTGCTGAAACTCCCATGATATGACTCGTATTAAATTTAATAAAACGTCCACGTGCACCTTTTCTTTGTTACGCATATAGGTATATAATATATACACTGATTATCTTTAAAAAGTTACAATATTATTCGTACGTAAGTAACAACGAATTACTCTGGGCCGGTATCATTTTAAAAATTTGTGGGTAGAAATGATTCCTATAAAAACAGTTTGGTTTGATGTGACAGCACCTACGTTTGCTGGCACTATGACATATTAATATGATTTATTAGCTTACCCTGCGCGCGTTTGCTACGCCACGAACTAATAATTGAATTTGGAATAAATTTGAAGGAAAGACATTACACAAATATTCAATCCATTTTGAGTCATTTTTATTTGTTCATTTCGAAAAAATTATATATATCCCAAAAACGGTCCCAAATATAAAAATACGCACAATATTGTCTGTTCAATTTGAGCCGGACATAAATGTTTCAATTTACATAAATGTCACCCACAACTCGTATCGTCATCTTTCTTCTGAATTATTCACCGCTTAAACCTTCCCTGAACTTCCACAAATATTTCAAGACCAAATTTAGCGAAACCCTTCCATCTGTTCACGCGTAATGCGATGACCATGGGATATAGAGATTCATTTTTATACATATCACATTTATGCGAATGAGTGTAGGTATATATTTATTGTTTGTTTTAATTGACCTATTTATCAGACCCATATTTTCGAAATCCCTGGGCATTTTTAATAATTTACGGTTTCTAAGGTATTAACTTGGCATAATTTTATTAAGATGTTTCCTCATAACAAAGGTAGATTTTTTATGATAAATATTAAAGTAATGTCACATTTTATAGTGTTTCGAAGTCAATTGGCAGAATGCAGTATATTTGTCTTTGGAGCAGTAACGTCGCACATGTTGAAATACTTTATAGTCAGATAATGTCATTCAGAGAAAAAAATTATCTTATAATATTATTTTAAAGATAAACCGTGCATCAGCGTCTTGTAGTACATACTTGCGTACAAGCTAAACCTAGTTACGTCTGTTGCTAAGTTTTGGCTTATAATACGAACATTTATTGACTTAGAAAGACTTAGAAATACATACAATCTTATGTAACTGCCTTCAACGTAAATAAATACTATAGACTAAATATCAATATCACTCTTAAAAGCCAAGAATCAATCGCAAATTATTCAATGATTTTGAAACAACTATAATATAATAATAACTCGGGACGTCTCCCATACAAGGGCATCTGATACCAAAGTAAGGGTCAAGAGAGCTTGTGGTATGGTAACCAGACGGCTGATAAACTACATATACACATAAATATATACTTAAATTGATATTTATTTTACACCCAGACACAACGATTACTTGTGCTCATCACACAAATACTTATTCTGGGTGGGAATCGAACCCACGGCTCCCAGCGCAACAGGCAGGTGCGTTAACCATTGCACCAACGGGACAGTCGAGCTATGAATAATAATAATAGTTTTTTGAGTCTCCTGAAAATCTTTTTTGAACCACTTGCTGGGTTTTGTTTTTTCTCAGCCGAACTGTTTGTGATGACCCTCGTATCGTCTCATATAATATTTGCTGCATTGGTGTGCAACGATAAGCGTCCTCGACTGTTGAAGTATTGTAATTGTGTAGCTGTCGTGTTCAAGGGCGTCGCCAAAGGGGGCAGGGAGGGGTAGATCTCCCTTCCCGCCCGATATTCTAAAAAAATTGCCAAATGTAAAGCAACCGAAGTCCTAAGTTTTTGACTTGACTTGCTTGATCGATCCTTCCTGTACGTCGAAATTCGAATGAATTCACCAATTCAATTCCTAATATTTATCATCGTACTTCTAAATTATTTTTATTTTATTTCTCTAATAAATGTAATAACTTATTTACAAGTGTTATTTATACGTTGGACTCTGTACCCTTGTCATTACAATCGCCGCAGATGTAAGGCTCGTACTACAAGTGAAAAGCTTTATGTGCTCCTAACTTATATAGGAAACTTAGTGCGCACGTGCGTGCCGAGCAAGTACAATAAATTTGTTATCGTCTAGTAACGTCAGGTTGGCCGAGCGGTCTAAGGCGCCAGATTTAAGCTCTGGTTCCCGTTAGGGAGCGTGGGTTCGAACCCCACACCTGACAGTCTGACTGTGTAACTGTGTCAGTTTTTGTTATTTACTATAATTTTCTATATGTACTTTTTGAATGTATATGTATGATCTTTCATTAATCGACATTTTTATATTGAATTTCTAAAATTAATTGTCTTTACATTTTATATTATAAATATGTTTCAATTTTGCTAAGATATTTCAATTTCGGCCTTCACTTATTCCTTTCAAATTTCACATCTGTCCTTCGTTTCATCTTTATTTTATATTGAATTTATCCTTTCCTAAGAAAATTAACAGATGGAAAATAAATAAATAGGTGCTGCTTATTCTAATTCAGACTCCAATGTCATTTATATACTAGCTGACCCTGCGAACTTCGTAGGTACTGCCTAACAATTAATGAATACGTGTTACCATTTATATGAACTTAATTTGGGATTTTATAAACGTAATACAATGACCACAAAAATATACAATTTAGAATTTTATCATGATATAATACAGAAAAGTTAATAAAAATACAAGAATCAAGTACTTCAACCGCGTGTTAACAAAGTCATGATTGAATTAAATAATGTATAAATAATGTGCAGCATCGGATGCACTGGGTAAATTTTCTTCATTCAAGCACCTTTTGATCTACGACATTTTTTTTGTTATCACTCGCAAGAATAAATAAAACGGAAGGTTTGGGGATACATAAACATGCCCGGTACAATTGATCATAAGAAAAACATACATTTTCTAGATTAAAATCATAAACGGTGAAGAACGGCCCTGTAATTTTGGATTACATCTGTGTTCTTCGATAATTTACGCCACAAATGATATCATTTGAGAAAATCCATTGTGATTTTGAGATTTCATTAGAAATGTCATGATTCTGATGTTTCGTCACGAAGCAAGGGATACAAAGGCTCCGGTGGCGTAACCAATAATGACAATTTCACTTTGCCATTAAGACGACACAACCCAGGCGTTTCTCTAGCGAACTTCAATGCGGCACAATACTCGCAAACAATGGCGCGGAATTTTGGACCATGACTTTTGTTTTTTTCATGTTTTTTCGTCAATTTTATTTACGTTTTCCCCTCTTAAACCTTCCCTGAACCTCCACATATGTTTCAAGACCAAATTTAGCCTAATCGTTCTTTGCGTTCACGTGTGATGCGATGACCAAGGCAAATACACATCTACATAATTTATATATAAATGTATGTTATATAGACAAACTGTCTGGCACAGCTTACGTACAATTTGGGATGAAATGACAGTGTGTGTAGTTGTCCCAAGATATCGTTAAATCATTACGAAATTCCGTCATATTTTTACGCTGTTGCAGTTCCGTCTTCCGGCTGAGAACCAACGTCTGCAGAGATTCTTCTCCACGTTCTACTGCACGGCGAACTTGGGCGGTTTCATAGGCATGGTGGTGACTCCGGCCCTTCGGCGCAGCGTCATGTGCTTCGGCGACGACGCCTGCTACGCGCTGGGCTTCGGCTTCACGACGCTGCTAGTACTCATATCTATAGGTTGAACATAATGAAATTGCACACACCTACTCACAGAAATTCATTCACTATCAGGAAGCTATCCTGAAGAAAATACCTAGATCCTTTCCAATAGCTTTCATTTGGATTTGGCTCATTTTTCTTTTTAAACTGCAAATATGTTCAATCTTTGTGATATTATATTGCTTCCAACTCACTGTTATGATATCTTAATATATATAAATGACGTGTCACTGTGTTTGTCAGCGATGGACTCCTAAACTACTGAACCGATTTCAATGAAATTTTGTAGATATGTATTGTTTGGTTCAACTTAAACGATAGGACAGGTTTTAGTAAAATTTTTACGTGTAGTAAAACTCATCATTTTTCTGTGATTTTTTTGAAGATAAAAGGTAATATAAGTTACCAATAGATGGCGGTGAGAATTACATACTTTACCTCAATGATATTTTGATAAGTTGAGAAAGTTTCAATAGATGGCGGTGTGTTATAATTTCAAATATGTTTACAATTGCTGCATTTTATTTAGTCCATGTTCCGCATATCGTAAACAAATATCGTGACACGAGATTTGTATATTAACTCTTCATTAATTGTTAGGCGGTAAGTTTGCCGGGCAGCTAGTAGCTTAATAAATAATGAACACGTTAGCAAATTTTGTAACTAGATGGCGTTATTTAGCAAAGTTAATAAACTTTGTGACTAGATGGCGTTATTTATTTATTTTCATTTAGAATTTTTCTAAGATTCCATAGCAACATGAATAAGTGGGAATATAAATGCTGAAATTTTTTTTTCTCCTAAGAAGTATTTCAAAACAGTCAAAAACCCCTAAATTGTCTTTTAAACATTATAATAACATAATAACCTAGGTCGGAAATAGAGTTTTCTATTTTACTTATACGTTTTGGAGTAATTGTTTATAAGAATAGTTGTTCCTTGCGCCGCTTCTTCTCCATAGCGAGGCATCTTCCTAAACGGTGGTAGCCTGGTAGCATCACATTGACGTACAAAAAGTATTCTAATGAACCAACTTTGAAATAGCTAATCTCTTCAGTACGAAGATTCCACTGTCAAACGATGTGAAGCATATTATGTAGTTCAAGGTAATATTTACTTGACTACAATGAATAATCAGCTCAAGTAATCAAAGAACTGAAACGGTTGAAGATGGACTTAAGCAAGAAAAGCTTATACCTACGGTAATCGTAAAATTTAATGTGGGCACGTGTTTTAAACAAAACCTAACAAAAAACTTGTGCAAAGTGCCTGATCTGCCTGCAAGGCGTCATATATGTCGTATTACGGATAAGGAGTCTAACTTCAGCTCCAATAGAATCAATTCTGAGCAACGTAAGAAGATAACTTCCTTTTTTTTCAATAAGCTGATATTATTAAAATCAGAACTGTGGGATGAGAGGACGCAATATACATGGAAAATAAATATTACCAGGCAACAAAAAATCAGACAACATTCAATGTAACAACAATGCCCAGCGACGTAATACAAAAAGATCTCAGTTTTAAAAACGAGCGCGCAAACCGAGGCGATGAACACCAAATCAAATTAGCTTTACAGCGGCTGTTTATTTAGGTACCCATACTTGTAGTCTGTGCTGAAACGTACAAAACCGCGGGGGACAACTATCAATTATTTTTATTAGTGCGGGCAATCATCAAATTGTTACTTATAAACTTCGAAATATATCCGAAAAATTATAAAGGTCACTAAGTACAGTGACACTAGCAAATTCTATTTTGCTGTAAAAAAAATAGTTCACATGAAAGTACACTATGAAAGTACATTATGAAACCGTAATAAGTAGGTATAATAAAGTTTTTTTTGGTTTGAAGTAGTTCGTTGCCAATGAATCACATGTCAACTCCAAGACTGACAACCAATGAAGGAGTCCTCTGGAGTCTATTATTTTACAACAATCAATCATGGTTGCCGCGGGACATTCTCGACAGACCTCATTTAATCTTTTCACGCCTATCTTTTTCGCTTAGGAACGACAACTTTGACAACGCACCCATTGTAAAGGAAATTATTTTTTTTCAACAAGAAATTTATTCATGGAAAGTTTTAATGAAAAAAAACCAACCCTGCAAAATGTGGGTCGAATTTAAATTCTTTTTTATATTTAATTTTTTATGTATTCTAAATAACAGCTGTTGAGCTCTTTGCAAAGTAAAGAGTAATTAGATGTGTTTAGATATCCAAGTAAATTAAAACGAAACATGATGTAATTATGATTGAAAAATAATTTTATGCGTTTTTTTACTTATGTTACAGCGAAAACGTAACATCACGCGTGTAATCCCCGAAGAGGTAGGCAGAGGAATGTAGTACCTACACTCCCACGTTTCACCAGTTACGTTTACATCGCAATATGGAATAGGTGAGCCTATTGCCATACACCGGGCACATATCCGGACTCCGAGCCACTACTAGAAAATCTAAATTAGAAAAATCCGAGTGCCCGACCCGGGAATCGAACCCAGGACCTTCCGATCAGCAGTCGCAACCAACACGACCAATGAGGTAGTCATGAGGCGATTATAGCAAAAGTAACATGAATGGGCTTGTATTTATGTAATCTATGCACTTAATTAGGTACTTCATGAGTGGTGAAATTGCGTTTGAAGTTGGTTGGAGTTAAACAACGCCTACTACCGTTAACAATATTACCTATAAAACGTTATATTATGGGTTTAATTACTGGAGCAAATTAATAAGCGAAATTGCACCTAAACCGGAGGTTGATTGCTAAATAAAATTACTAACTGCGGCCGGGGTGTATTTAGGGCGCGCATTTAATTTTGACATATTACGGTCTTGTTTACCTGATCTCCATCTATCATGTCCTTGGACCTGACCCTCCTGGGGCGAAATGAATGATGTATGATAATATTATGCCATGTTATATAATTTTAGAATGGCATAGCTACCCTTAATTTACTTTAATTCACAACTGGTTAGCATAAAAGTTTTAATAAATTCGTGACCAAATAAATTTATATAAAATTGTTTTTATTGCCTCCATAAGCCATAAATTTGAACACATTCCAATTTGACAAAGTACCTACACAACTATGTACGTTCATGGATGACATTACCGTAGTCAGTTTTCTTTTAGCGTATACATACTGCTCTTTATTTATTAGGGCTTATAATATCAATTGTTTTGGGAGAAAACTTGGGACTTGCTAGATTGAAATCGGTACTTAAAAGAGATAATTACTAAATTAAGGACTTCTTGTAAAATCTACTGGCTTTTGAATGTAAATATTCTGCAATTTTTGATTATTACACTATTAAGGATATTTGAGTGTTGGGCATGGGATGGAATACCTAATACCTACTATGTACATTCTAAGACATATGTTCCGGTCTGCATAAACAACATACAATTTATAATTAAGCTCACCAATTTTTATGAATTGTTATTGCGCGATGCGTACCTATACTTTTTTGGATGGCCGCGATGTAGTTGACAAAAGCACGATTGTAAACACAGGCTGCTATTTTAGGACAAGCTCCATTAACTTCGGCAAACTGAGTGTCGAGCTAAACAACATCCGAGTGTTCCGTCAAGTGCCGACACACACTGCGATGTAAGTTCCCTATTTATGTATATTTCAAAGAGGGGACGTTATAAATGTTGTTTGGGTATTGGAGCTAAAAATAAATTTAAAAAAAGTGTTTTTATCCGAAACACTAAAATTTTCTACATTGATTCAAACATTTTTTCGTAGTATTAGAATTACATTTGCGATTATTCAGCGGCTTGGTGGTTCTACTTTATATGTACATATAATATGTTACGTTTAATATTTACCATAGTACACACAATTATAAAAATTCCGTACCTACTTACTATGAACACTAATTGAGTTCGGTTTCACATTACATCCGTTGTAATTGCCGGTATTCGAAATTTAAAAAATATTAAATTACAACAGATGTACAGTAGGTATTCATTTGGGATTCGTAAAGCGAAGTCCGAGGCTGGTGCGGCGGATATTACGGCGGAAGTCATCGATCATCCCGAATGTCGAGCGTGGGACGCACTCTGGTAGAGTGGACATGCCACTGTTGTGGCGACACTGTTAAATATCGACGCTTATAAATATTGTTATATTACATACGTTCTCACTCAATGTTGCTACGATGTACGTAAGCTATTAATAGGAGCTGATCTGCTACGGACTCCGCAAGTTGGTAATTACTAATTAGTATCTACTGTCTCCTTTAACATACGAGTAACTACTATGTATATATATTGCACGGGTCTACTTGAAACGGAGACCTGTTCTAATCATTTTGAGTACAAATTAATTTATTGCTGATAAATATTTTTACAATACGTTCAATAGCATATCATACATGTTTTATTATTGAGAACGCAGTATCGGACGCCATAAAAATGCTAATACTTTCCCGCTTCAGCCATGATGGCACGCCGTAATCAAATTTCAATTTCGTGCCCGTGCACAATATTAAGCCTTTTAATGTTCTCGCTGATAAATTATCGTACTGGATATGTTGTTACAACGTACATAAGTATGTATGTGTAATGTGTTATATTAAGTACGATACTGTAAACGAAAATGCCGGTTGAGGAGGATATTACCCGTATCTGTAGCGTTTGAAAAGGTTACACTGTTTGAGTTTCGTGTCTTAGGCATTTCTTTGTTTTATCAGATTTTTCCGACACCGTTACACCGTTCCTATCCATATTTAAGCTGAGATAATATAAACAACATTGTTTATCTTTTTAACCGCCTTCAAAAAGGAGGAGGTATTCAATTCGTCTGTATTTTTTTGGAACGAAGTTCATACGGCAGGCTTGGGGGGGATAGGGATTTGCGGCGTGACCGAACTGAAAAAAATGTGAGACTAAAACCGTAAGAAAAATTTATTACGGAAGTGCTATAGTGTCGGCGACCAATAGGAGAAAGCATTCAGATGCGTTCTCCTATTTGGTCGCATACATAGCAATGATTGATTTTGAATGCTTTGCTTTGTATAGAGAAATCGCATGTTACGTAATTTGATTTTGAAAATGACTTTGTTATCTTTCGACGTATATTATATGTGCATTTAGATTGTTTAAGTGTTAAGAAAGATATAATAATTCCGAATTTTTTGCAAATTGTGTTGCCTGTATACTTTCCAAAGGAACTTCGTTCTTACCTGGTGTCCGACATCTTTAATTATATGTATGTATAATCGACACTTTATTGAAGTTAAATTATAATTTAACTTATATTTTTTTTTAAATAACAATACATTTACATGAACACATAACAATACGTTTACATGAAAGAAAGATTTATAGTTTCCAGCTAATATTTTCTTTTCATTTTTACTCATAAAACTGATAATTTATTTCAGGGTTTTCGTTTATTATAACAACTACGGATTTTTTATTTATATACATGTGATTTGCATTCATTATTAACGGTTAGGAGAAGTAATACAAAGAAAAATGGATTGGTATTTTCTATTAACAAATATCCTTATTTAAAACTCTCGGATTGTGAGACATCGAAAAATTGTTTTTTTTTATTTTCTCTTGAAATGTTTATTTCATACGGGTTTGTATGCTAATATACCTATTTTAAACGTAGATGAAAGAGTACACGTTCAGACTATTTAATTAATGGTTTACGTATTTATAAAATTATACAATATTAAGTAATGATACAATGTTGCATAATTTTAAAACCCCAATTGAAGCATATTGGTACGTACTATTTACGATTAGTGCTGTCATTAATAGCGTATAAAGCATAAAATAAATAAAATATTTGGTAATTTTGCTTTTTGTCATTTTGTTACATGACTGCGACATAAGATGACAATGCGTAGCAGTGTGTGTATTGATCGGATTTGCACGAAACTATTTGTGTGTGAGCTCGTTGTCACACGGTGACGTATTCGCGTCCCCCTATCCGTGGATAACAATGTGTGTGTCCGTCTCTCCACTCACACTCTCTCCCCCCTTGATTTCCCCCCCTTGATTCTCCCCCCCCACCCCTTCTGACCGCCCCCGGCTGGATGGCCCCTCACACCCACAAGTGGTCCTGATTGTGGTCCTATAGAATTCGCTATGTAGCAAATGGGGTCGGGAGGCAGGCTCCCCAGGCTACCTAGATCAATAAATCTGAGATGAAACAGCCGCACTATCGTAGCCATCTCTACCCTCTACGGCAGTATTTCTACCGAAAATTCATTTTTAAATAACACTTCGGAAAATCTAAAAGTGCATGATTCATAATCGTTATTGAAAAAGAATGAAGTATTACAACTGAATAATACAGACAAAATTAGTATTATACCTACTACGAAATTATAAGTTCATTAGATAAAATAAACTTATTAGTTAATAATATGAATTATTGAGGACTATTTGTACACTAGCTATAACTGTGACTTGTATAGCTAACTGTAAAGTAAAAAAGGAGACGTCTCCTTAACTCAATAAATTTTTATCTTATTCAGGCAAGAGGCGCATTGTTTACACGTGTCAAAAGGAAGAACTGTCTTAATGTCACTTATGCAGGTATTATTTTTTAAAGAAAAATATTTAATTTATAACGTACAAAAGGTTGAGCGTTGATATGAAATATGAACGCAATAGTAGCAATCATGAATTTATTAAAAAAATGATAAAGATGTGTTAATTATTGCGACCGTTATCGTTACGCACATACAGACGTCAGGACAGTCGTGAACTTTGTTACTTAATCAGTATTTTATTAACTAAACAGAGTAAATGTTGTCTATTTATAAGTTTAACAGGTGTCTATTTATAAGTTTTATTCCTATCATTCGTATATTTCTGCGGTTTTAAAGACTAACATAACTTTGACAAAGGAATTTTACAATCAGCAAATTGGTAATCTTAACATGTTGACATGACATGAAAGCACTACGTCAAACTTTGTTATTTATGAGGAGAGTAATATATGTAGATACATATAACCTGGATACTAATTACTTGTGGCTCCTGAGAAAATCTTTTAACAGCTATTAGAAAATGTCGTTGATTGGGAAAATATTTCGTACAGTTAATTTACTGATGAAGTGTAATTACTGTACATGATAACACAGTTTGTACGGTAACGTTCGTACACTCAATGCAGTGTTTGCTCAGGTGCTAGAGCAACGTGGTCGATGCAGTGATGTCAATAAAACATAAAACCCGTTTGTATGACTACGTTTATTGCACTAGTTAATGAAACGCGGAGAGGTAAAATGCAACGTCGGGCAGCGTCGACGTCATGTACGTTCTTGTACACAGTTAACGTAACATCACGCCTGTTACCCCCGAAGGGGTAGGCAGAGGAGTGTAGAACACTCCCACAATTCACCAGTTACGTTTACGTCCCACTATAGAATAGGTGGTGAGCCTATTGTACACAGTTATTTAATTCAAACAGTAAATTTTCAAAATTGTCTATTATTCAATGTTACATAAAACCTCATCATATTCATTCCCTGGCCTGGCCTGGCCTGGACAGCAGCGCAAGCGGGGCGAGTAGCTGAGCTTTGCGATCCCCCGACTCGCATGCTCAGTATGGGGACTATGGACGAGACCTCCCAAGGGAGGCATATCCCCAGCATTGGACTGGAATAAGCTGATAATGATAATAATGTTCACGTTACAATTTTTGTAAATATCATTTTCATAATGTTATTTTGGCAGTTTTATATTGATGTTATCCAACAGTGGTATTAGATTTCGTAACTATACACGTGGATAATGGTAACATTATTTTTCACGTAGTTATATTTACTGTTTTATAACCAGTTATAGGAATCCATATTCCAAGTAACGTATTTTGAGCCAATAAATATCCGTAAAGTCCTGAGAAATACGATATAAGTGTCACCCTGCAGAAGTTTGAAACGCATGCGCTAGAACGTCTAGACTATAGATGCTAGCTTTTATCGGGCGAGGGATGAGTTCAATCACAATGACCTGGTTACCACATTAACTTATATAACTGCTTGTATGAATTGTAGACCTTAACGCAGTGACATAAAGGTTAGTCTATGCGCTATGATGCTAATAACAAACCTACCCCCATTGAGCTCCTCCCATCGAGGCCCACCCACAAGGGGTGGAAAATTAGGGGGATTTTCAGGTATATAAGAGCAAGTCTGGCTTAGCCTGTCCAAAAGCGTCGCGGTGTTACGGGAAGAATCATATCCGAGTAGTACCGTAAATCAAAGTGAATAAGTGAGTGAATATAGTGGTTCTCCTGGTCTGGTAAGTATGTGGACGTTACGCGGTCTTCCCATTTTGTCGTCGTTTGTTTTATGGTCTCTATTTTGAGCCCATTTCGGTCGCAGCATAATTTTATAAAGCAACAAGTGTTATTGAAGAACGAAAAATCATCCGAATAAATTCGAAGCGTAGGTACGTGAGAAAACAAATTTATTTTACTTTTATTTGTTATTCGCGTTCAACAAAAACCGTGACGCTGTTTGAGGACTTAAAAGCTTGTTCTACTTATTATGCGGGTATTAAATTACGGAGATCGGCATTAAGATTACTGATGGGAGCGATATATATATATTATATATAACGGCTGAACCCATTTGGCTGAAAATTGGTGGGGAGCTAGCTTAGAACCAGGAGACGGACATAGGATACTTTTTAATAAAGAGGGAGATGGAGAGGGAGACGGAGAGGGAGAAGGAGACTATACAAATGTAAGTAATTTTGTAGTAGATGAGAAGCTAAATCCATGTCTATTCCATGATTCTACCTGCCTGTCGAAATTGAGCATGTTTTTAGTAACTTTCGGAAAAAAAGGAAAAGAAAAAAAACTTGAAAAGGCGGTACGAAGTTCGCCGAGTCAGTTAGTAATTTAATAAAAACCATGGATTTAACTGATCAAACGTATATTCGAGTTATTTAAATAATACTAGTTGTAACTGTGTCTCCGCTATTTCGAAGTCCAATTGACAGATCTCTTTGTTGTTCCGAAAATTAATGACGAATTTCGGTACACTAATAGCAATTAATGGCAAATTTGCAATAAATAGGGAATTGGCAGTGATGAAAAACAATTATGACCATAAATTATGCACATGGAATAAAATTTGTCCAAAATAAGTCTTAGCCGCAAATAATGCCGCGCATGCGCGGTTTTGAGTGTTGCGCATTACCAAGTAGAATAATTGCACCAAGACCCGGCCATTTTGAAAACGAATTGTCAGATTCCTCGGATGCTATGACAATTAATGGTGCGCATGCGCGAGATTACTTGCGCATGCTCAGATGCAATGATTGTAAGCTCACGTCCGCCATTTTGAAATGGATTTGACAGTAGCCATAGATGAAATTGATACAAATGACACTTAAACACTATTAAATTTTCTTAACATATGAGCGTTTAACGCAATGTATCAAAACGGATTTAAAAGTAAGGTGTCAACCAAGTGGAATCAGCACTGAGACGTCAGCCAGAAATAAATGCCACATACTCGAACGTCCTGATAGTCAATATTGCGCATGCGCGAGATTACTTGCGCATGCTTAGATGGAACAACTTCTCGTTGTATCCGCCATTTCATGTCCGCCATTTTGTGTCCACCACTAATTTATGTCCGTCACTTTGTGTGTGTGTATATGATTCAATATAGGTCCTACATATGTATATTGATTCGTAATTAGTGAAGCTATTTGTAAGCCATCCTTAAACGGATTTAAGAGTACTTATGTTTAGATAATGTTTGTCCACTGGTTAAGATATTTAGAAATTTTGACAATTAATATTGACCTTGGACGTAATTATTGATACGTCTGCGCGACGTAAGTTTTCGGATAATCAATCGGGACTCCTGTATTTGCGTGGCGGTCATTCATATTTTTTTTCTGTGCAGGGAAACTACCGCGATCGTTGAGTTCGCACTTCTAAACAAATTTTGATCATTTATTAAAGGGATACCAAGAATATTAGGAAGTATTATTAATGAAAACTGCTCATCATGCTGTTTGGTAGGTTGATTATCAAAATCCTATTCCCCGTATAGCACCCATAATAATATTGATAGTACCTACTTCTATATCCAGTATAATCCAGTAGAATTGTATTATTTCTGCGTTTAATTGTACATTCATAGTCTTAGCAAATATAATATTGGTGTCTATATAATCAAACCTTGTATCTTTTCAATTTGGTTCCTATGTATAAACATAACTCCTCAATATATTATTATAATTATCACAGTAGATGTGTATATTATATCACGTGTTGGCATAGTAAAGTACAAATACTATAACCTCAATTGGTAGAAATTTTGAATTCATTCTCCTTTGTACATAATTACACAATTATCGTAACTTAACGACCACTAAACACCGAACAAGGATTTATAATCTTTTTTCTTGTAGATACAATTATATTATTATTTTATACGCTTTCGTTTTCATATTTACAAATATTTACAAGTTTTTCAAAGCTGGATAAATAAGCCTTTGTAAATCCTTTCCCGTCAGTAGTATTTCCGCTGCTTTCCTTTATAAGTGACATGTATGACTGTCGCAAATACGCTTAAATGTGTAACATTTATTATTACGTAAATAGATTTGAAGTAGAACAATATCCGATTAATATTTTAGATTCCTAGAAATTTAAAAATTATTTCACTTATATCTATAAAATACAAGATAACCTTTGTATATTATATTTAATAAACTTTTGAACATGGAGTCACTATTTTATTTGAATAATAACGATTTCTATTTCATTATTTTTAGCCACATCTCATCATAGGACAATATTTACTAGTTCTATTAGCGTCCTAGGCATGCACAATTGCATTGTCCGCATTGTCATGTATTTTTAAGAAATAAATACAAAAGTAATGTATATAGTAGTCAAATATAGTTTAGTTGTTTTTCATTGCACTCGATGTTACGTCATAATAAAAGTTGAAATTCATTTACATTTGTGTGTAGCTAGTAGGTAATTAACCTACTGTGGAAGCTGTGGCTTCTGCATCAACCAATTTTTAACAGGTTTTCACAGAACACTGCCGTTCAAGACGGTTCGACGATACATCGGCTCATTGCAGCAGAAAAGAACTCTTAGAATCTTAAATGGGAATTCCAGGTAGGATGTCAATTATGTCATTACATAATATTCATTAGAATTTAGACATGTCTATTGCAATACATTTTTGATATCATCATACGATCGTGACGAAAATAGACTTAACCAGTCTGTCGTATTCTACTCACATTGCTATTGCAAGACGACTATTAGGGAGTACGTCAGCTAATTTCAACACTTATTATATTGCCTTGATATGGCAATGAGTTCGTCTGATATTTAAAGTTTGCTTATATTTAAATAACCTATGAATTAATAATCTTAAATATTTTAGTGTAATGTATTAGTGTGACAATGATATTTTTAACGTAAAAAACGGAACGTTACTCCTGTAAGCCCCAAAGAGTTAGGCAGTTATGTTGTTCAGGTTTGAGTGTATTTTAAGTATGCAAATATTGGATTGCCTTCGATTCTTAAAACATAATGCAAAATTTAAATTTATAAACGATTTCGCACATGTGAACGTTGGTCAAAATGTGATTCACGATTCCTTTACATTGATATAGTATACATACAAGTTAAGTTAATATGAAGCATATAAATAATAGCATCCAATGTAATAATATTAAAATAATTTTTAGACCTATAGGCAATAGTACCCTATAGGATATTTACCAATATTATAATACTAGTATTTGTGTTGTCTGAATTTTGAGAATACTATGCACATATACCATAAAGTATTTTTTTTACTGCGCTGTATTTGCTTTTATAAGATCAAAAGCTTTAGAGAAAAAATCATGGCCACGTTTTGTATACTATTATTGATATTACTATATTGTGTAAATAAGCTCCATAAACTTGTTCACGCAACAGATATGGGATGGACAGCAAACAACAACAGAGGTTTATTTTCCATGGATTATGTTCTCTTCATCAACGGTGTCTGCGTATTGTTTTAGAAAGAAATACTTGTAGTGAAGTGTGTTTAAGTGAATAAAAGTGTGAAGTGATCTAGTATTAGTATAAGAGGTCAAAATATATGATAACAAAGATATTAGTGTTAAGGCTTTAGTCATAGATTTTAAATAAGACTTCTTGTTATTATTTTGATAATTTATATAAAATTTGCAATATCCATGTCAATTCAGCAGTATTTAGTATACGTTTAAATACGTTTGATGATGCTATGTATATCATCTAAAGTTATACAACGACGTCCTGACCAACAACATAAAAGAAAATAATTATTTGCCACCTAGTCCCCAGTCAACGTGTTTGCTAGATTCAGATAAAAAAAGATATATTCCATATTTTATCATTCGAAATTATAGAGCCAATACCCAACAAGACAAGCAAAAGAACTACTAGAGACCTAGTGCCCAGTCAACCTATTTGCTAGACACAGATAACCAAAAATAATTTGTATATTTTATCATTCAAAATTATTCAACAAGACCATGACCAACGATAAGCGACTGGAACAATTTTTCCACCTCATGCCCTGTCAAACTAGATTTGCTAGATCCAAATAATAAAATATACTTTCTGTACTTTGTCATTCAATATAATACAACAAGACCATGACAACGATAAGCGACTAGAACAATTTGCCACCTAGTACTCAGTTAACCTATTTGCTAGATTCAGATAATAAAATATACTTTCTGTACTTTGTCATTCAATATTATACAACAAGACCATGACAAAAGATAGGCGCCAAAAGCAATTTGTCACCTGGTGTCCATTGCACCAATATATTTTGGTGGCCAAAGTATGTAAGGCGACAAACCATCTTCAAATCCAAAAGATAAGGGATTAGGGAAAATTTCTATACCGAGTTTAGTGCCCATAATGGTATTGCTGTTCAATTGTTTCCAAGACTTGTTCATTGGTAGCTCTTAAGATTAGTTATTAAGATATTGTAAAGATTTATAAATATTTGTCTTATTAATATTTTTTATGTATGAAAATTACATGAATATTGATTATACTTGATAATGATGTTACGTTTAATAGATTGTAATGATTAATAAGGAAAACAAAAATCTATAAATCTAACACATTATCATATTCGTTCCAAGCCAGGTTTGTTTTATAGTAAATATAAGAAATGTATGTACTTCGAAATGTTCGAAATGTAAATGTAAAATCAAAATTACTTGTACAAATTTGTAATTGTTTTGTAATCTACGAAAAGACTCATTCCAGGATTACAAGTTTTCTTTCAGAGCTGTTTATATGAGGCATCATGTAAAGCATTCCGATGAAAATCAATGGTAAGTTTTTGACCATACGAGTACATATCTTTTAGTGACATTCTTTAAGCCTTGTAAGAACTATAAACAATTTTTAAATTACTTTGGCCCATGATTGGGTAACCAATAATTTAACATTTAGGACACCAAAAAATTATGTAGACTTTTTTATCGTGGTCAAATAAAAATGCAGTGTAGTAATCTTATCAACAATATTCATTTTTCAAATCAAATATGTTTCGCATTCATGTATGATCATTATACATGTTATGTGTGTGCGTCCTACGTATCATAACATACGGAGCGGAAACGTATACACACAATGCATCTAGTCCGTCAGTTTAAAGTCGTTCAGCGAGCTATGTTGAAGGTCTCGCTAAACTCCGAACTGGAATCATCGGCATAGCTCCATAGATTAGGTCGCGAAAGTAGTAATCAGTTGAATATATCTGCCGAAGAACTGATAACCGGTGAAGTAGACGAGTTCTAGAGAAGAGACTGTAGCTTGATAAACAAAGTGTAGGATGCTCTCCGGCCAGGTCGTATGAGGATCTGCGTAAGGCTGCACGTTGAAGCTGGATCCAGCGAGCCGAAGATAAGGCGCGATGGCGGTCTTTGGGGAAGGCCAAACGGAGGAATATTCCAATATCCGGCATTCTGAAACGGACATACGTGATGCAGGTAGGTCTTTTGTCTATTTAACCTAACAGTTTAACTAATCAATAATCACATAGTATTTATTAATGTTGTTCCAACTCTAATCTTGTTCCTGTTACATTTTTCCTTCTATTTCAATTTTTTTTTAAAACTATCTCTATATGAACATACACACCTACATACATATTTCCACACCAGGTTACGGGGTAGTTTGAACGCACCGAGTGCAAAATTTCCATCAATCCTGCCGTGCTTGTCGTGCTTCTTCTGCGTTCCTTGATCTCTTCTAATTGCACTCGGGTTTAGGAGAATTTTGACTCGCCCATCACGGATATACCTAATTTTCTATACAAAGTGTAAGGTGTTGTAATGTACCGAACACTTTAGCATTGTAGTGAGTGAAATGGCAAAGCTGGCTTTTACAACGACAATAAGCTGTCACTGGCATCAGCAGCTAACTGACTGGTGCAATGGCAAGCCAGTTTTATAAGTTTGGAGTAAGAGCGAGTCAGAATGATCTACAATTTCAGATTAAAGTGACAAATGCTTCATTGTGACGGTTACAAACAATTTTCAATATAAATATATTTCACACTGACATTTATCATTCATACATATATTTCACACTATTCTTACCTTTAAAAACTTTACTTCACACCTTTCAACTTTCGTGTTATTGTATCTTTATTCTTATCCCCTTTCCTGCAATACTTATCTCTTTTATCTCTTTTACCTTCTCTCAAAAATTGTAACACTTATCCTTAGCCTTCGCACTCTTTTCTTGTAATATTACTCACTTTGTAATATTTTATTAGAATTCTTCAATTGTCTAGCAAAATTTTAATTATTCACTGTTGTGGTAGAAATTTAACTATTCAAGTGTACTCTATTAAATAAATTTTATTATTATTGATTGTTGTACTGTAATGTTAATAATTCAAATTCATATGATTACTAAAATTCACTTAATATCAACACGTGCTTACGCATATTAAATACGTTCGCCTGTTGTAGTGTTATTTGATGTTATTCGTATTAGCAATTGATAAAAATTCTTATCTAATGTACAGAAACGACCGTAAACGATCACTGTAATTTGACATTGTACAATAATAAAAATGTTAATGAGACAATGTAAACCGTAGTTTAAATACTGATAAATAAAATCCAATTAAATCGGTAATCGGTAAAAAAGAACATCGGTGCAATGTATTGTAATAGGTTTGGCCCCAGCGGTGGTGCAGTTCGAGAAAATATTCGGATTACTACGGTCGTAATAATAACACAAAAACATAAATTATATTTACACTCAAACATCTCGTTCGGCTGGTACTTATAAAGTATCGAAAATCGCGATACTTTTAGTATTACAAGTGTCTGGCGATGTTGTTAAGCCAGCCGAAGTTTTTTATACGTCTACCTCATTAGTTAAGTAATAATGGAATCGCCCCATGTTGATATTGATACATAACTACAAACGAAAACCATCGTAATGCTCCATCTCGAGTGCAATGTATTGTAACATCACTTCAAACCCCTTAGTGGTGGTGTACATGTAAAGGACTGAACTATGGTGTTCGATCAATTTTGTAACGCTACTTCTATTGCTTAAAAAAACGTTTCAACTTTAACCTGTAAACGACCGCTAATGGTGAAGCTCTTAATATTACAATTGCCTGACGAATTTTCATGAGATTAGTATGTTTGGGCATTCACTTTTATAGTAAGTAATGATTAACCATTTAAATCTGTGTTGTGTGTAGAATCTAGACTAGGCAAATTACCTACGAAGCTCTCAAGCTTCCCTAGACTTTTAATTGTTCCCAGTGCATTACAAGCCATACCAAGGGACACGCTGCTGTAGAAAGTAAGCTGACCTCAGTACAGCAAGTAACGCGCTACAGACAATATGCCATTGTAAAGCAGTTCTAATCGTAAGTATTATTCTGAAAAATTGAGTCATTTTACACAAATCGTAATATTTACTTTCACCAAAATTAAATGACTGAACCCAAACATTATATAAAATATTTTCTTTTATAAATGTACACAAAAATTACCTAATTTCCTGAAAATATTAATGTTTCCGCTTATTTTCAGGTAATTAATTGGACCAGGTCACAGTTTTCACGAAGAGACAGCACTTTGTACGGTCAGCATTGAGAATATAACCCGAAGTCATATACATATTGATTTAAGGTAGGTTGTTTGCCTACATGCCCGACTAACTATAACAACTTTTCAAAATCTCATCTATATAACTGCAATATCGAATAAGAATACCATGTCAAAATTAAAGTCGGGTATTGATTGAAGTGATTAAAATCAGTACTTCTAGGTATATACTATTTTCCGTAGTTTAATTGGTAATATTACAATCAATAGTGTCGCCAAAAATATTCAAGCGTAGAAGTGTTGTATACTACTTTTAATTCTCGATGTGCTTATTTATAAGTATAATTTAAAAATAAAATCCAGAATAGCATTTGGAATTTTCAATTATTGGTACAGACATTTAGTTAGTGTCTACAAGAGTTTTCAACTACTCTACATTCGACACACGTGGCAAGGTAGAGCATCGACCAACAGTTGGGGAAGCTCAAGACTGCTGGGTGCAGACAATGTTTCTCACCGTGATTTACACCAAACCACATAGTATTTACGATGGGCCCAATACCTCCGAAGTTAAAAGTTAAACGTGCTCAATAATATCTAAAACTCACTCAGTCGCTCTCCAGTATCGAAAGTGTTATAAGGAAAAGAAAAAGTATGACCAGACCCGGCCCTAACGAAATTTGACTGCAGTTGATAGTAACAAAACTACATCTACTCAGCTAAGCTATATAAAATTGTCAACATTACCTCAGGCCAAGAATTTGAAATAACATACTACCTGAAACAAAGATCCGATTACCCAGATCATCACAGGGACAGACACAGCCTGTATAAGAAAAATACAGGACAAACTCGACAATATCTATACGCAAGATGCACAGCCGAGCCTCTTGAAAACAACACTGTGCTGAGAAAAACGGAGAATATCTAGGATTATGCTATTTCACTTATGTTATCAATATAATTATAAATCTGTTATTCATGTGAAAACGACGATCAAGTTTAAAGTTTGATTGTTAATTTTCGTACATATCGTGGATATAACGCTAACAACTGTATCTAGCATCCCCACTTCTTGCTAATAACAACTGGCTATACTATTCAAGTGGGGTAGGGAAATAGTGTTAGAGACTTGTTATTTCACTAATATTATCATAATAGCGTTATTATTAATATAATTAATATTATGATCATTAATTGCATTAACTATTTTATTTATTTTTGCGTATATTCGCTACTTATTTTTGTATTTTTTCATCACCTCATCAACATTATTCTCATTAGGAAATTTGAACACTTGTTGAAGCTTTTAAGCCCCTGTGGAAGTAATCATCACTTCAACATCATCATCATTCTTTAAGTATGACATTTTAACGTTTGACGAAGCGTTTAAACCCCTTGTAAATTTTGTTTATCATCTTACCATCATCATCTTTTTCTTACTGATAAATTCTAATGTTAATTGAAGCGTTTAGCACATATTCATCATCACATCATCACCTCACGCATACGGTCTTACTCCCGCTAGGAACGTTTTTACAACCGTTCGAGTCCCCCAAAAGTTTCATCATAACCAAGTTTCTCTTACTAGTAAACTTGAACGTTTCTTGAAGTCTTAAATATGCCTAGAAATTCGGTCATCATCTTACCATTAACATCTTTCTCTCACTAGGAAATTTAAACGTTTGTTGAAGCGTTTAAAATCCTTCCACATTCCATGTTTCGCTCTCTTTGTACTTACAAAGAGTGCACTAAACATTCAACGATTATGTACTAACATTAATTGATCGAGGTGGCAGAATCCTTTACCGCGGATTCGCCTGCGGAAGCACCACCGCCGCACCTGTATCTACGGCTCATCAGTGATGCTGGCATTGTTGTGTACAAGTTTGTGCGGTAGGCAGATAACTTTTAGGTAGTAGCAACTTAAATGACGCTCATCTCATGTAGCAGTTTCATGCTATTTAGGAGTTGAGGCGGACACGTAAGTTGCAGTGATCACTTTACATCTTGTGAGT
>DWTO01000058.1:0-29911 GCA_018244755.1 Jemadia pseudognetus
CGTTTTAAAATCCCACCAATCCACGCAACGCTCACTACGACCCACCTCTTGAAATGGTCGTCGCGAGTTCCACGTGAGCGTAAGTCATGACGTCATTAGTGACGTTTTTGCCACGATCACAACGATCGTGGGCGCCATCTGCAACAGCCAAAAGAGTGTTTTGGGTATTGTGAACAATTAGTGGAATGCAGCCTTAGAGTGACATAGTGGATAAAACACGACACGAAAACACATTAAGAAAATGAAAAGTGCCACAAGCTAATTGAAATTTGAAATTAGAACGTTTCGAACAAAGTTATATTATGGCAGTGATAGATTGAACGCGGGAACAGTTGCGCGAGTGAGACAAGTTCTTTGTAGTCAATAGGACTATATACAAAAACAGATTGGAACCACAAAAATTTAATTTATGTGAAAACATAATTTAAATATATTATTGCAGAAGGTACATTATAGCTTAAACGATGCTAACAACATTTACTTATCCTGTAAAGTAGCAGTTATTTTGGTTGTTTGATACGCAGTGTTATTATTGTAACGGTTGCAATTCGCTTATAAATGACTTAACCACACAAAAATAAAAACTCTCATATATCCACACAATAATTAAAACCCTTAAATGTATATGAAGTCATTGCAGCGTGACTTAACACACAACATGACTGAACACACATACGTATATAGCACATAACATTGTACAGTGTTCGAATTTCAAATAATTCAAAATCAGAACATTTTTTATTAACTTAACATTCCTTGTATCCCGATATTTCTCATATAATTCTAATCTAAGCAGCAATTTACATTACAAATAAATATAGGTATACGAAATTATTCAACACAACACTTAGTAAGCAAACCAGTTCATTAATACTCTTATATTACCAAGGCTTAGGTATTAATGAAACAGCGTGTGATCTAAGCACCTACTCCCATTTCAATGGCATTTTTCTATGAATACATAATGGTATTTTTTCTAATAATCCGTAATGGTATAATGGAGCGCCGCGCCCTGGCAAATGGTGTTTGTACGTCGTTAGAACCCCATGACAAGACGACCACTCGATGAAAGCGTGGAAAGTTTTAAAGAGTTAATGCTTATCGGCTGATTTCATCACGTAATACAAGGAAATAATATGGCGATATATTAAATGTCTTGATTAGAGACGACATTTATGAACTTAGCGAGCGACACAAAGAATATTTTCTAACAGCTGTCAATTACACAACAATAAACTTTATTTAACGTGCATAAAACTAAATTCCCCGTCACATGACTTAGTGTCGTGCGTTACTCGGGAACTAGCACTGTTAAAGACAATCGATTTACCATCCATGCTATTACATTATCCCTGGAAAGCTCTTTGTACTAACCGTGTGGATAGTATGATGTGGCTATGCCGTTTTATGGATAGCTAACGAGGACATCTGACGCTAAGTGGATAAGCTAAGCTTAGATAAAACTAAGAAGAATTCCACGGTATAATACGTATATTTCCGGACTCATATAACTTAACACTCTCCAAGGCGAAGGAAAATACTATTTTCTAATCGTGCGTAATGCATCTTAGGTCGCATCGCATCTGTTCTTTTTGCCAAGTGCGGAATGATTAGGACCAAACATTTACCTAATAACATAAATGCAATTTCTGTCAGGTACAATCCCGACTATTAGAAAAAAATATATCTGGGAAGGCCTACGCCTAGCAGTAAACTGAGGCAGACTAATAATGATGATGACCACAATATAATAAAATAATGTACTTTGATTTAAAAAAATATTTTAATTTAAACTAAGGTCGTTTTTTATTGTCATCACGAAGGGCCTATTTCAGTTAACTGCTAGAGAGTGGCCTACCCTGATGATCGCTGACTAGTA
Organism: Jemadia pseudognetus; assembly: GCA_018244755.1. Lineage (NCBI taxonomy): Eukaryota > Metazoa > Arthropoda > Insecta > Lepidoptera > Hesperiidae > Jemadia > Jemadia pseudognetus. Next base: position 1,880 of record DWTO01000058.1, read on the forward strand.
TAATGCCGACAAAGACGGCCGGCAGAAACCGAATGATATAAGTCAAGACAAGACTGAGATCAGAATTATCTGAGTATACAACTGTGTTGTAACTTAAATACATACATACATATATCTTCACGCCAGTTGCCTCACGGGGTAGGCAAAGATCACTGATAATAATTTAATTATGCGTAGTATTAAGTTATTTGTTTAACAACTGTTAACATTTTTGGTTACCCCAGCAGACTGACACTTGTGATATTCGTGTAGATAATAAACAAAAATATTATCAACGTTGGCAACAGTAGTACTTACCTGATAACGTAAATTACGTCTCATGAAACCTACCGAACAATAAGGGAAAAATCCACGACCGCCATTTCAAGTACAAGGAGGACAATTCGTTTCAAATTCCAAAATAGAAGCCATAAAACAACAGTATTGATAAACAATTTCGCGCAGATCGAGGGCTGAGTCTTCGTAAAACATGTTATTATTGTTTTTTTATTGGCAATCGTAAAAAATAATAAAACCATTATCATACTTAATTATACCGAGAAATAGCTGTTTAATACAAAAAAAACTTATTTCTTTGTTTACGGGAACACCAAGGCGACTGCGAACGGAAAGCGGTCATAAGTGAGTCGCGAAGTGCGTATGAACTTAGTTTATTTTGAAAGTTCTCATTTCCATTTCAAAGAAAAAGTTTTAACACGTAATACTTAGATATATGAATATCACAGATGGGAATGTTTTTATTTGTACGGATAAAGAATAACAAGATAACATAACAATAGATTAGCGGATGAAGACGAATCATTTTTAGGAGACACGTGGAAATAATATGTGATTGCTATAAATTAATCCGTTATTACATGTTGTTAATAAGATTATTATTCGGTAAAATTAGTGTCAGCACTGCCGAAATAGGAACTGTTAGTGCTAGTTAGTCCATTTAATGCAACTTTAACAGACGTTAGTGACAGGACTGCAGTAATGGGGACCGTTCGTAACATTTGATTTGTTACCACATATTAGTATGGATGCATTTAGCGTTATTTAGTATTATACAATAATATAATGAATATATGAAAATGACTGCGTCGTTGAACGAGAGGTTGAGTTGGTTGAATTCAAATCTCGGATAGTTCTAATTAGAATTTCTAGCAAAAATCTCTTGTACTGGCTAGGAGTCTGGACTTGTACCAGGTGTGTAGACATAAGCTCACCACCTATTCTATAATGGAATGTTAACGTAACTGGTAACACGTTGTAGTGTACTACACTGCTCTGTCTACCTCTTCGGGGATTACGGGCGTGACGTTACATTTCTATATGAACATGTTTACAAACGTCTTGTTACACGTGTCATAGTTACCTCTAGTATACGCAGAGAACGGCAACTATAACCTTTAGATTGAAACAGTCCACGCTTGATATATAATAGAAATTTGTATTTATATTTAGTTAATACTCTGATTACCGCAATACAGATTTTGTGTAACTTGTCCCAAGACCAAATCGTAATATATACCTATGGTAATAAAAAAAATGAAAAAAAAAAGTAACTTCACGCCTGTAATCCCCGAAGAGGTAGGCAGAGGAATGCAGAACCACTCCCACATTTCACCAGTTACTTTTACGTTAAAAAAAATGATATTAATTTTATTATTATTATTTTTTAATAAATGATATTAATTTAATTGCGATAAGTTATCATCGATTGCAATTAATGCTTGTAGAATTATTGTTATTACTGTATTATCACGCCAGGTCTCTTACGGGGAAGGGAGAGAGCACGGAGTGCGTAATATCCTTGGAGACTAGACATATGTATGTGCTTCTTAGACATCCATCACTCTCTTCATACATGCATGCGGGCTTTGGAGATTTTCAACTCACGTTCTTCTGGCTTGTACAATTACTGCTTTGATAGTAATTTCATGACGTTAGCATCGCAAATTGTCCTAAGTTCTTACATATAAAAAGGGTTTAATACGAGGACATTAAATAAAATCACAACATTTATTTTGTGTGCTACCTAAGTAACTAGATGTAATCTCACAATATAACGTAAGTTTTGTACCTACGCCCGATATTATTATATATTGTTCTTATGTTACGATTTGTCAGTAAGAGGATTATGTTAATTCTTTATGAGAAATAAAGTTCTTCTTAAACCGTAAAATTCGGAATTAGTAATTTGACTGCTACATTGTATGACATATCTCGTACAATCGTCCGATCGCTGTGAATCATCTAATAAAACGAACAAATATTCACTGAAGACCCAACAGTGACTCAATCCTGTTGTAGGAATTACTGAATCTGATTTTTTCCATCTAAAACATCAGCGATGACTGCCATTGCATTTCAAACAGAGCAGTGTTTGTATAGCGCAAGACATATGGTTAACCATGCGATTGGGATGAGTAGCACACCTCTGCCTATCCCATTCAGGGAAATTGCGGCGTAATGTTGTGTTAAAAGTATTCTTCTTGTCGCTGTACAAAATAATACACTCAGTGTAAAATTCAAGAGCTTCAGTTTCGATTTCAGCAAAACACAATGTTACCAACATACAAAAAACAACCTTTCAATCAAACTGCTGTATCAATATAGATGTTTTGGATCAACATCGTCAAATCTCTACTGAAATCAATTTCAGTTTTTGTTCATGACTAAGTCCTACAGAACAAGTTTAGACGATTGCCAAATGGTTTTATTTCTGACTTTTGCGCCTAGTACCTACGTATGTTTCGGTTTAAAGATACAACGCACTTATAACTTAACAGTAGTAACGTTAGAATGTACTAATGTACGAATCTTTTTGTTCAAACTATTTGATTTACTATACCTGTACTTTACTTTTTAATTCCTATATAATTCCTATACTTTACTTTACTTTTTAATATATTATTAAAATGGCTTAATTGTAATTGGTAATGTTGATTTCTCACTTCACCTGGAAATTTACCTACAGCTATGATTTCCCTTAGAGCACTACTCTTTTTCAATTTGATAGCAAAGCCAATATCTGCCCGGGTCAATAGCTACTTCGATGTGTACCACACACATAAAATTTTGGTCCCTATATCTCAAGCGTATACACGAATAATAAAACCTTATCCCACATCTTTAACCCTGTACGCTGTACACAAATTTCGTTACCAATGTGGGAAAATATCCCAAAAGAGTTGTGTGGAATCTTTATATATAATATAATTATATAAATTATATAATTCAATATAATTATATAATTATATAATCTATGCATTATGTAAATTATACATTGTAAATTATGTTTTATTTTAAATTAAACATTATTATGTAATTTTTTTATAATTAGGTACACGAGTTTTCTAAACTTATCTCCCCGGTTCAGGTGTAGTGTAAGTGGAATTAATCATATAGCCCGGAAGAATTCCCGCGTCTTCATGGCTGGAGATTGTAACCGCGTGGAAACAATAGAAAGATACTGGTTTAGTATTCACTCTTTTATTTACAACGAGTTAGCAAACTACTCGTATAATAAATGTAGTACCTACTCGCAAAGCAAATATTACAAAATCTTATTATTATTGAATATCAAATTTGGATCCTATAAAACAGCCTAAATTATAAGTTAGGTTTTAGGATGGAAATAAACAGCGCTAAATTATTTCCGGTAGATAGACATTCTATTTTTAAAACTTTTTACTTCATGCGCAGTCATGCTAAACGAATTATTGGAAATTCCTTGGGTTCCTTTTAAAGGTCGCGTATGCTCTTCGTCACGCGGCCTTATCTTATTAAGCCAAGTTATATGAAAAATACCTCATTCTATACCATTAGATTTCAGTAACGATTGAATGTCATTCAGAAATTTCACCGATGTGGTCTTGATTTTCAACTATGAGCCTTATGTCATTGATCCCAACTCACATTTTTCAATTTGGTTAAAAGTGGTGAGATTTTTGAATGACTTTGTCGTTGTACTGATCGCAATGCGGCATTGCTGTAGTTAAATGTGTTTCTGATTACAAGATACTAGAAACTTTGTGGGGTGTTCAACTGCGAAGCACCACCAATATCAGTAGATACCAGTTTGTTACCAGTATTATGTAACAGCGTTTGCATAGGATATAGGAGTATACTAGCTAAAAGAGTTTGACAAACAAGCAGAGGTTAATGAAACCTATAAACGGACTCCTTAATAGCAGCAACATGTAATGCCAAGAATCCATGGTCTCTGCCATTCGACGCAACTATTTATGAGCTGAAATCACCACTTAACATATTCCCAGAATTCCCTTTAGCTATTTCTAATACTTATAAAATCGTTTTGGTTTCATCCAATACCCGCCCGTTCTGATTTAGTGCTTACATTAACATCGTCGAATTGGTTTCAAGAGCCATTAACTGTATTCAAATTTAGGAGTACATGCCTCTTTAATGTCCTTCAACATTTCAACATCGCCAAGTCGAACCGGCGTTGTATTGTGGCATGGTATTATCATCGCATATGAATGAAAGACAATTTTGTCAGAATGTTAGTTATATCGTGAAAACATATATATACGCGGTGTACGGTTTTGATTGAATAATGACTATATTTTATATGTTATATTCATACAGATGTGTGTATATGTATATATTTTATTTCCTTGACTTGCATGGTCATCAAAGAAGACAGCAGAAATGAGATTTTTCTAATTAAAATTATCTAGTAGCGGCTCGGAGACTAGGTATATGCCCGGTGTATGGCAATAGGCTCACCACTTATTCCATAGTTGGACGAAAACGTACCTGATGACACGTATTCTTCTGCGTATATCTTTGGGGATTACATGCATAATGTTACGATATTTTTGCACTCAGGGCCAGCGTCAACGCCGGCACTTCCATGACGGAGGCGGTGGAATGGTACACGAACACGAACGCTGCACTGCTGAGCCACCTCACCAAAGAAATCAAAGACACGGATAGCAGCACCATATGGAGGTTAATTTACACTTTTATCCTAAGGTCATAAGGTATACATTGTTTCCAGGTAAGTCCCATGGCTCATTGTCGGTCGTAAAAAAGCTTAGCAATTTGGTTATAAGCCAAGCATACACTTTTGTTTGCAGATTGAAGTTATGGTGGGCGCTGTGATTAACATAAAACCAGTTTCATATTTATACTAGAGTAAATTAATTATATGGATCATTGTCAAATTGTCTTAACTAATTTAACCTTAATTTTTTTTTCTAATCGAATTAAATAACAAAAAAATCATTTGCTGTCAATAAAAAATGGACGCCCTATTTGATTGATTGTATTGGAGTATACGATTTTTACGGCATATTTTATGACATCGCCATCAAAGAAGTCGTAAATTTCATTTATGACAGCTTCGAAGAACAATTAATTAATGACTAGTGTTCGCTTTATCAAATTATTATCAACAGTGACACAATAATATATTCAAATTATCTACTATTTTTTATACACTTTTTCGTTAGTAAAGACACGACCTTGTCATTTGCATATGTCACCGTCGCCTGTAAACATGTGCAAGAAAAAAACAAGAATACATTTTAGGAACGTTATACTCCTGAAACAAATCTAAAAATTCATAGTCCGGCTTCGTTAAGGAACGTTCTAAACAGAATATTTCGAAGTAAACAGATATTTAGGTTAAGTGAATAAGGCAAGTGCAAGTTCGATCTTCGATTCTCAAACGTGACCTCACGCTAAATTCCGCGTCTGAACGGAAATTTTATTATTATGAATCATTTGAAATAGAATATGAATAAAAATGAAAATAATATAATATCCGTAGGCAGAAAAATTTAGTACATTCCCGCGATTCACCATTTACGTTATACATCCCACCGTGTATTTAGAATTGAACCTATTGTCATGTACCGGGTACTAGTCCAGACTCCGTACTACTATGTCAAATTAGAAAAACCTGGTCCAAAATGCTTGTATACGGTTTATATTCGGCGTACGTAAACATGATCATACTCGTATTTCTCAGTATCGCAATAAGCTCAAGTGGATCCCCTACCCCTACCCGCCTTCACCGGAATTCAGATATTCTTTTTGTTTTGTACGCTATATGTATTATTTAATCCATCAACACCTCTCTATCTAAAAGAGTGCTTTACATTTTTTAGCAATACTTACAGTCTTTCCTTACAATCTAGTACTAATCTCTTCGTTTCTACTTACTCCTCTTCATTCATCTACTTTTGATAAAATGGTTTACTGGGTACCTATACATGCTGTGCGTCTTTGGAATTATTTGCCTATCCAGATCAGACGATGTGATAATCGTCTTATCTTTAAAAACATGTCTTTAACCCTCTCATTTTCTTCTTCTCTACTCTGCATTAGCCTATTCCCCCAGGTATTCGCTATCTGTCTATATGTATGGTATCTATAAATTATGTGCACCTACCTAGCCCCCCGTCATCGTTTCGTGCTGTTTTTATCTCTTCCGTCAAAAGGTTGTCTGGAAGAGACTGCTAGTTAACGATAAGACCGCCTTTTGGCAATCGAGCTTGCCACTACTCGATCTTATTTGAAGAACCAGGCATAGGTTCAGTCTAGTCGGGCCACCCCGATAAAACATACACCAGTTAAGACGGTACATTCATAACCATGCAAATTTCATGTGGCCGAATAATCTATAAAATATATATATCTATCTATATATCACTGATTCATTAAATTGTCCCAAATTTGAATTTCATCTGAAAACCAATAACTATATTTTTTATAATAAATTTCGATGCCAAATATGAGTGCTTTCTATGTGTCTATGGTACTTGCAATACAAGGAATCCAAATGTGTGCTTTAAGTGTAGTTTTAGGTAAAATTAAACGTAGACTTTCCTAGAATTGACTAATGTACTACCACCACTCCTGGGAGTATACTACACTCCCCTGCTTTCCTCTTCGGGGATTACAGTCGTGAAATTACGTAAACGTAGACACAAGTATGCCGAGCAGAGAACTGCGAATTGAGAGGAAAATGGATGCAGGTTCGATGCAGAGCTTACATAACGACAATAGTCGATATGAATGCGGCAGATTTGTCACAAACCGATAGTATTGTTGTGCTTTGAAAAAATTAATACACTTTTAAATGATTAAACAATTAATAAACATTTAAACAATGATCGCTCAACAGTTTAAATTCTATCTTTCCATTCCGGTGCATGGGGATTCAAATCTCAGGGTGCACAACTGTCTATATAAAATTACTTGTGTTTCTTATCAATTATGTCACTTCTTGTAACAGTCAACAGTAATCCCCTAAAAATATTTATACTCCCACTCCGAATTCCAAGAGTGACTATCAAAAAAATAAAATCCCAGTCCAAATCCGTTCTAATGTTTTCTAAAGCATGAAAAATTGACCAACACGTGGCTGACGTGGTAAGTTATGGCCTGTAACCATTTTATTCTGATAGGAAACCGTCCAAAAGAGAAACGATTAAAGTGGGTCATAATACTAATGATGATTAACAACGGGATGAATCCATTTGAGTATAACTTTATTTAAATTTCTCAACCTATGGAGATGATGTTTAAATGTTTTTATATTCGTTAAACGTTAATTTAACCTTAAGGATAAAATCACTGATTATACTTGTTTCAGCAGCGAATATGTAGGGTTTAGACAAATGTTTGTTGGACACAATATACATATACAGTTCTGATTATTTCTCGGCCATACACTTTTAGGTACCTACGATTAACAGATAATTTTCTATCGCATATCCGCTACTTTGGATTAAATAACAACTTCTCTGCGTGACTTGAATACGGTATGGCTAGGATATAATCAAAATTACATAATTCGTCTTAACTTTGTAAATACTACAGTAATTCTGTTTAGGCGTGATAAATTCCGACTAAGGTAGTTTGTTAAGGTCAACAACTGTACCGGTTTTGATTAAACTCTGTAAGGTTGAGGACTGAATTACGTTACTCTTTAGATCTGATGATTGCATATATTGGTTAATCGTTTAGTTGACCCTAAGAACAAAGTCGCGAGAAAAAACTTGTATAGCAAATAAAATCCAGACATATGATTCATACAGTGACCGAGCGTGATAAATTTTAACAATTGAATTACAGGCCTTCAGGGAAATAAACATGAACTATATTCATTAGTCAACATATAAATGTATACAATAGGGATGATGGCAGTTTCAGTCTCATATTTTGCAATTAAAATCGTCTCTATGAAAAAATGTATAGTCAAAGTTTCTTGAAACATAATGCTGTGAGTTATTGCATGAATCATGTATAAGAATAAATAATGAATATGAATGAATCATATGAATGATGTGCATTATGAGTAAATTTACGTATATATGTGATCTCTGTAAAACTTCATATACGATGACAATGTTAACGGCTTAATTGATGTAATCTGAAGAAAAATTTTAATTTATTACTTTATTAAAGTATATATAATATCTTTCTAAGAATATTTCCCGCTTGAAGAAGTTTATGATTGTTTAGCTAAGTTTGTGTAGCGAAACAATGAACAAAGATAAAGATCGTTTATTTTATTACGAATTAAAATAATGATGGTAGGAGTGTAGCCAACAGTAGTAAGGTTTATAGAACTGTTAGATTAGTCACAAAACTCTTATGCAATTTAAAAAACGCGATTTATTCCAGATATTTGGTGGGGTTCAAAAATCTTCTGCGTAGCATCGAGTGTAAGGGCATCGCTTCTGTCCTCGGGATCAATTATTACGCAAGAGGGTACTTGCAGTCTAGGGCACACGAACGGTAAGTTACCTATAACTTCAAATTGCGCCATTGGGAGCTGATCACTCTCTAAAACTCAGTATAAAATCAAAAATACATATTAATCTCTTCTGTAACTAATATTAATCAATTCCTTTACTTTCCTTTAATTTCTTGAACTAAATTGAAATCAATTATAAAACTTGCCATAATTGCATTAACATAGATAGACCCCCGAAGTATTCCTAGCAGTGCTGGTTCAACTTATCTAAGCAGTCCAAATAGCTCCAGTCTTGATAAATTCCGCCTAGATAAAATATTTTTCAATTACCCTTGGCTTAAAATATCTTCAGGTACATAACGCACATGGTATTAAGCCGAGATCTTCTGGATAACACCCTGAACCTCGTACCGTCCCTCATCCCCTTACATATGGACATCAAAGAGGACAGCCCTGAGTACCAAGTGTTGGAGAAGAAGTAAGTAAAGAAACCAATCGTCTGTAATTTAGTATTTCCTGGCCATTACTATGAATAAGGCACAGGTTAATTCGATTCACCAAGTTGTGACCAAGAGCCGACAGATGGAGACGTGCAAACAACATCTATGTCTAACTTGAGGTTCATGTGTGAAACCCCTCAAGAAAATCCTATGTTCAGCAGTGGACTGAGACAGACTGATCATGGTGATGTAAGCAAAGAATATGCCAAGTTTAGGTAAAAATACCTATATTACCAGTATATTGACGTCTATTGTTATACATAACATTAAAAAAAGGCAAATGTTTATAAATCTCAATAATAAATCATTCCCATTCGAGTTCATTAGACATACACTTGAATCGTGCGCTATTAATAGCCGTAAAGACAATACTATGATATTTAACACTAATCAAATCATTTTCCCCTATAAATGTGAACTGTATTTGTGCCTACTACGATTTACCGCGTTAGGATAATTAGTTTGGTAAATCATTATTTGCTACTCTTAATTACTTATATTCTTTCATTTATTGTCCCCTTTAAAGAAATATGTAGTATTTATTATTACGCCTCTGCTTCTCCCACGTGTATAGTTTTTGGAATATTCTATGTAATATCGTATATAAAGGGTAATGTAACTTCGAAAAAAGGATGTACCCGTGTTTATATGTATGTATAGATTATTATGTATGCGTAAACGTGTGTTATAAAAAGATTCATTGTATTGTAGGCATTATTACAATACTTTTGTTTTTGTTTTCATTTCCTGTGCGACATTCGTCTTTTAGATATTCACTTTCTTCTTTCTCATATTTAAATTCAACATCAATGAATATATGATAGAAATGTACAAAAACTATATTATTTACGACTATAACTGATTTGCTTACGCCCACAAATCCATTTCGGTTCTCATCCGCTATAAGATGAAAACCGATTGGCCAAATGGTCCATTTATATTGTCACAGCACTACACAAAGAACAATGTCGTTTGTTTTTCGGTTTGTGTGTTTAAATAATGTGTTTGTTTTTGAGGGGATTCACAGGCTTTATTTGTTTTACAGCGAAATAGACGTTCCAAGGGAATTACAGTATTGCCTTTTAAAAATAAAAGAGTTAGGCATTTAATAGCGTACGATAGTAGAGTAATCCGCCACTGCGTCCACGTTCATCCCGCTACCCCATGAAAATTTCAAATTTTCAATTAAATTCGAAACTGTGTACTTTTGTACATAAGCGGAACCATAAAAAATACTTTCACAAATCTGACTTTAGTTATGAAAATGACGGCTTTAATGCAAGCTTTTATCGTCTCCTTTATTTCTTTAAGGACAAGATTACATGTCGTATAAAAGTCTTAATTTCACGTCTTCACGATCTTCATTACTTTGAGCTATTCAGTACTTCGAGTGATTAATAATAATTAATTAGTCTAAACATTTATTCGTAAATGTGTAGATTGTTTCAAATCTTCACTCCATAGACTGCGTTCATTACGCAGTATCGGGTATTCGGTATCGATTTTAACTCGATTACATTTATTTTTCGAATTTTTTTCTGTAAATTTACGAGATGAGCTGCAATCTATTCATTCTGTTTTCACTTATATCTTATCTTCTATGTATATATTGTGCTGTTATTTAATATCTAAGCTAACGTACCTTCTTTTTATGTAGCCTTACTAAATAACCACGAGATATAAGCAGCTTTTTAGCTTTCAGCATATTAGACTTCAAATTTAAATTTCGCTTCTATACAAATAACTTATGTTATTTAGATGCGAAAGTTCGACAGTAGTTTACATTTAGAGCCGAAATGTTTGTATGCCTTTGGCTAACGATTTTGAAAGTTGGTATCTAATTACATGTTAATGTAAAATCACGACAGTAATCCCTAAAGAGATAGGCATAGAAACAAAGTTCACCCCCACAGTTCACCAATTATTGTTACGATCTACCATATTGTTACCATATCATTAAATAATATATTAATTGAATACATTCATACCATACTTAATGATATGGTATTCAAGAAAAACCCGGTATTATATCATGTCATCAATAATAGGTATGCATGACATAAATAATTAACTAAAATATATTTTTATATTCTGAAATAGGTTCCAACGCTAATTACAAAGAATTCTTAAGAACAGCGTTATAGAGAGCCGGAAGAGGACAAATTCTCGTATTTCATTAATCCATTCCTCGCTGCGCCATGTTTATTCTGCGGTCAGAATTAATCTCGGTAACAGAGATATTAAAAAATCATCCTACCTTTGACGGCATCCGCTTCTAAATAAGATGAGCAATTAATGCTACTAATGAGACACCGAAACTAAGATAAAAAACCGAAAGCATTTCTTCATTTCACAGGAATTTTTCGAACCGAAACAACAACGTATATAACAAGTATATTTAACACCCAAACACAACAAATACGTATCGTTACTCAAATATTTATATAATCATGAATCGAACTTACAACGAAGGGTACAAGAGGGACCATTGTACCTACACATTAGGATCTTATCATACGTGTACCTATACGGTAGTCATATCATAACATTCTTTCAGGAATCAGCAAATAGTTGACAACAGACATCAAGACGGCAGCGTGAGCGACGCTATCGAATACTTTGACCAGACCGCCACTTTGCTGGACAAGTTACGCGCAGTACAGAAGCAGTTGAGGGAGTACATCAGGTATAGTGGAAACTATCTGTATTACTGCCTCGTTGGTCGTGCTAGTTGCAAGTGCGACTGCCGATCGAGAGGTCTTGGGTTCAATTCCCGGGTCGGGATATTTGATTTTTCTAAGATGTAAACGTAACTAGTGAAACGTGGGAGTTGACTACACTCCTCTGCCGACCTTTTCAGGGATTATAAGTGTGTAGTTACATTTTGTTACATATCACGTTCACCTAGTCATAATATTAATTTATGAGATTAGACCGAAACTAATAGAAAATCAGTAATCTCTTTTTAATTATAGAAATCCCTCAATCTTCAATTTGTCCTGATTGCAACGTTTTCAGTGTTCAATTGAATCCGGGCAAATACAACAGACTTTATTTGCTACGTGACCGCTAGACGGACCATTCAGTAAGAAGTTTCGGAACAGTCCTTGTCTCACTTATAAATTTGCGTGGTATCGAAAACGTGATTGTTAAAGTAAGGTAAAGAACACGTTTGAAGTATTGTCGAAAAGAAAAATCCAAGTAAAATTGTTACCGAGGGAAACCACGTGCTATCAATAGACCCATTTATGTTTCGGTTTTCAGAAGAAAAATAAACATCTCCACTATCTTAAAAGTCATTAATATCATTAACCGTTCTATAGCGTTGTACAGAGTTCTACAGGGAACCGTTAAAAGAATCGGTTCACTGTAGAACTCTCATATTATAGATTTACAATATGTTAAATACTCAATATTTAGACTGTCATAACTTTTAATGTTTAGATACCTCAATATTTTATTTTCGCGTGATAAAAAAGGTTACATCACGCGTACAATCCCCAAAGAGATAGGCAGAGAAGTGTAGTACACTCCCACGTTACCATGTTACGTTAACGTGTGTCTGTGTGTAACAATATAACAAAAGTTCATTTCATTCATCATGGACACCGCATAGAAACAGCAGTAGGCATTAGATAAGTTACACAATTTTCGCACTTATTTCTCAGGAATTAGTGCACACTTATACTAAACTATTACATTAATGAAAAATGAACCTTAACGCCATGCTATGAGATTTCTTGCATTGCACCAAGTACTTGTAAATATTAGTTTTTCAAGAAGATAATTTTATTTAAGAAGATTTGAGCTCAGAATTGTGCATCGTTTGTACTGAATTTGTTTTCTGTTATTTGTACTGAAACTACAAGTTACTGTGATAAAATTTTCGTTAATCATACTTATTGATTACACTAAGAAACTTTGACAACTCTTTGGTATTTTTATGAATTATAAAAATGGTATGTTTTGCACTTGGTAACACATTTTATATCGTCTTAAAATAAAATGTTATTAGGACACAAGATCAAAAAGCAAAAGATACCAAAATGATGTACCTATGTATACATACACTAATTATATATGTGGCTATATTGATATGTATAAATATCGTCGTTGTCAGCAGCCTATTGCAGTACCATAATCCCCACACGTGAGTTGGGGCGTGAGGGTTGGGGATCGTAGAGCTCAGCTTCTTTCACTGCCTCGCTGCTGCCCATAAGCGCCCAGGGCATTTAGTTGTGCCTTATGTATAATTATACTGATATATAACTGGGATCTTTAAACAAGACAGAATAGATCATAAGAAGCAATCAAGGACAGAAGAAAATAGGGAAGCAATGATCACCAAACATTATTTACTTTGTGTTACGATCGTAATGGAGTGATTGCGCCTACAATATGTCCAGTGCAGTCTAATTTTATTGATAGTTAGCCTAGAGTAGGTTAGCCAGCGTTACAAGAATATTAAGACCACCTTGTCTAATTAAATGCGATTTGTTTCATAGCTACATATAATCTTAACATATTTACTACATCTTCGTCATGAAAATATCAGAGTTGTGTACTCTTGCAGAGAGGGTGTGAACGACAGTTTACGCGAAGCCCGTCGTAGTGAAGCGGTCTGCGCTGGCATCCTTATACTAGTTTGCGTGGTGTCACCTATCATTATCGCTCTGGTTAGGAACGCCGTTAACACCATTCAGGTAAATTATATAAGTTTCCTATAGACGCCAATCAGTTTGCGGATCATCAGTATTATACTCATTCATTGTTTCAATGTAGGACACGCTTCCTCTCTTGGAATAAGAAGCGTTAAAATTAATTCCATTTCTATTAAAATTTTACCGAGTCACAAATTAGAGTGTTTTTAGGTATTCTACGTGAGTCACCTTGACCTATGTGAGGCCTAACTTTTCCACGACTTAGTTTCAAAATAATAATCAACAATATTTTTGGCTTGTTTAAATTCATAAGAAAATCTCATATACAAGATTGAAATTCAAATCTACGAATTTCTGTAGGACAAAATGTCTACAATAATTGCGGTTTCTTAAAACTTTTCAGACACTGTTCGAAAAAGTACTATTTTATACGAGTTTTTCAGAAAGTAACCGAAACTGTTTCAGACACTGTTCAAACAAGTACTCTTTATACAAGTCTTTCAAAAAGTTATATCAACAAGATGCCGTTTCATTTTAGGTGTACGCTAGGAACCTCGCTGAAAAAGCCCGCGAACTGGAATATGAAAAGGAACTGAGCGACTCATTGTTATACCAGATGCTGCCTCCGAGCGTCGCGAAACAACTCAAACAAACGCAACAGGTACCTACTATCTTCTATTACACTTACTTGCTACTGCTGTCGTAGTAACGCTGTCATCATTTTTTTTCGAATCTCTGCTTTTAATGTGTATTATTATTTTATTTAATGTTATTTTTATGTACCTTTGTATTGTAAAATCATACATATTTAACACGAGAAGCTGTGTTCTTCATAGAACATTTCAATACGCCCTATTTTTATGAAAAACCTAATTTAATGAACACTGCATTTTTGTTGTAACGAATGCTTTTCAATCTCTATGTAAACTCTAAATGCACAGATGTATTTGTAATTTGAAATTGGAACATTTTAAAAGTCCAGCAGAAAATAACAAAAATATCGATTCTATGTTTGAATAGTTGCGTAAGTGAGGGTAAATTAAATACTATTTTATTATTTTAACCTGGGGTAAATGGGCTACCTGCAGATGTATGATGAAAAGTGGTCATCGTTCCCTATACGTGCTATACCAAAGAAGGCGCTAATGCGTTACTGGCATTAAAGGGAATCTTTTTCAAACCATTCCTGAAGAATTCCATGTCACAACGGTCCGGAAATATTTCAAGGAAGGAAGGAAGTTTATTCCACGTTCTACACGCGCTCGATAAAGAGGACCGAACCATTCATATATTCCTTCACAGTTTTTTAACATATCCGTAACGTAAACGGACAAAATAATATAATAAGATGCTCAATTTGTGAAACGATTTGATTATAAGCACGTTTGGTAGATGTAACATGTATATAAATTTATCTTTTATAGAACATTTCTCATTTCGTATACGTAAATCCTACTAATATCCGTTCTCCTAGTAAAATCATTTTTCCGTTGTGGCTTTTTTTCATCGTAATTCACCCGGTTTTCTTATTTTACATTATATTCAACTACTCGTACATTAGTTCTTATCACATCTGCTTATATTATACCGCCTTTACAAAACAAAAATAATAATTCTCATGTAGGTATAGATTCTCTTTATTGACGAGGATACAATTATATTGATTTCTACAAAACATTTTTCTTTCGCTTACAACGTAAGTTCATTTAACCTAAGGATTGTTTTTTGTTTCGAAAGTTAAATTTGTTTTCTGTAGTACATATAATTAGCTAACCACGATTCATAATTTTTCTTGAACTTCTTCAAATAAAATACGAAGTTTGATAACAAGTTTGCAGGATTTCTTCGTATAACTTTCAAAGTCAAATTATTAAGCTTCATTTCAAAATTATGCTATGAGAATTTGGATATACAATACTTTATAACTATTAAGTATTGAGAAATATTAGTTTGAATTTTTTGTTTATTGCAAAGATTCATTTGTCCCAGGAGTAATAATTCTGACCACCTTAGAGTATAATAATCCTAAAAAAATCGGTTGTAGTAAAATAAATTGTTCTTCTAGTTGAACACGGCTCAATTTATTCATCACGTTTAATCTAATAGTAGGTCAAAAGAGTAGACTTAATGCTACTCACATTTTCCATTGATTAATTCGTAGCCATTCGTGGTTATGTCATAAATAGTATTCTTGGAAGAATCCTACTGCAATAAATTAAATGATTTCTAGTGTAATGAAATAGAATCTCGATAACATATTTGAAGAAATCCATTCAAGTCACACGAGTGGTCGGAGGGCGCTCTTAAGAATTTTGTTTAAAATACTGTGTCCACCAACGCTTTTCATTGCTCTTTTTGGCATGTAAACGACAATGTGGGGTTTATTATTATGTAGAATGTGATTGTTCTCAGACAATTGCGTACAGGATTTATAGCTTTTTGACTAAAGTCTTTTCCTGTTAGAACTTTCACATGGTTTCTGAATAATGTTGAGATCCAAGTTACGATTTATTATCAGGAGTTATAAATTATTGCACGATACCTCCGTGTCGTACCCGATATTCGACTTTTCAATTTGCAAGGAACTTCCATGACCCCTTTTTTCAGTGACTAATTTATTATCCGTGTCGTATTGTTCATTACACGTTGCAAAGTATACTATATGTTTACGTGAATCAGCTTTACATATTTTAATGTTTTACCCATTCACATGGCAGTGCACCTAGCCGAGAATCGCTCCTCCTGGAAAATGTTACTGGCTCGTCTTAAGCGGTATCACGATCCTTAGAAATGAGGAACCGACTTGAGAGACGCATTCACAATTTACGTTTTGAAATATTTCACTCTTCTATATGTTTCTTCTGAATTCTGGTAGATAAGTAGGTTTATACAGAATACTGGTTTTTTCCATTTTTATTTGTTTTTGTGCATTTACCGTAGAATATACAAAAAAAAGGTGGAAATCTTGGCGGGATTTTCAATATTCTCTGAACATTTTTTTCTTGGTGAAAGTAGTACCTAAACGTATTTATGGCTATAATATGACATAAGCGAGAGGCAAATTTTTTCACTACAATCCATTTAAAATCACGTAGAATTTCTTAAATAAATTTTACGCGATACAAACATTTATTCCTTTGGAACGATGTATTAAGTTCTCTACAACAGGCCTACGTTTTTGGACGAATGTGGAGAAAAGACTATTATTTGTATACTCATTTCATATTCCCTCGTATCTTGTTTTTCCTCGAGAAACTGCATATATTTATACTACTGATTTTGTGAAGTATCTATTTTACATTGTTATCGGCTTTCCTGTTTCCTTCTATTTCATTCATATTTGTAATAAATTATAAATGACTCAGCCAAATTTATTTTTAAACCTGTTTGATTTCCTGTCTTTAATAGATGATTTTCGTTTTTTGCTCTTTCCTTACCACATTATAAAAGTTCATCTATTACTTACCACTTTTCACCATCAGCTACATACATTTACTATGTAGTTCACCGGTGCAATAATCCATAAAGTATGTATTTCAGTGTATTTCAGCTTAATGTATCACTTTAATTTCACATTACATTTACGCTTGAAATTTTTATTTTCAGTTTCAGTATACAAGGCGGCATTTCACAAACGTATAGCTTTTAGTTTAAAAGAAAACAAGCAATAGCAATAATCACATAGAAATTTTGTCAAGACTAAAAAATATCGACGAACTTGCGCTTAAAAAAAGACAGTAAAATTAGACAAGATTTTACTTTACAGCCAACATTTGATCAAGAAATTTACAGAATATCAAATTATTCCAATTGTTCTTTTTAGTGTAACATCAGGCCTGTAATAGCTGAAGTGGTAGGCAGAAGAGTGCAATCATTTCAGGAGTTACTTTTACGGCCCACTGTGGAATAGGGTAACAGCCTATTGCCACACACCGGACACAAATGTAGACTCTGAGCCTGTATTATAAATTTCTTCTAGATAGATCTAAGTTAGAAAAATCCTATAATACAAGACTTGGGATGCAATTCTAAGACCTTCCAATCAGCCGTCGCTAGCAACCATACAATAATGAGATAGAGCTTTTTAACGCTTAAAGTTATGTGTTGATTTGTAAGTACACAAATGCTCTATTTATCTTCCAGGTGCCAGCAGAGTTCTTCGCTTCAGTCACAGTGTATTTCAGTGATATAGTTGGGTTTACAGCCATTGCAGCAGTCTCCACGCCGTATCAGGTATCATTATTAAATTTAGACCCATCTACAACCCACCTACAAAATCTCTGCAAAAACCCTGCTGTAAAATCCCTAATGTATCAATGAGCAAAGTATTATTAAGTAATATAAGTATATAACTATTTATTTTATTTATTAAGTAATATAACTATTTATTTCAATTTTTCAATTAATTCCCTTTAAAACGCATTTGAACAAACTTATCGAGCATCTGCTTCACTGAAGTAATGATTTAAGAAACTATATTATCATAACAACGAAATAATTTACTTTTATGAAAACTTTCTAACACTAACTTAGTCGCAAATATAATTTCAGTTCAAAAAATAATATTGACTTGTATTGGAACAATGTGGAAGACCTACTTTAAATTAATGCTAGAATACAAAATTGGAAATATTTTCAAGGTGCATTCTTACTTAAGTATAGTCTTCATTACAGAATCATACGATGCATATCCATCATTCTTCATTCGTTCTTTCGTTCATCGTTCTTTTCGTTCGCAGGTGATAAGTTTCCTCAACTCAGTGTACAAACTGTTCGACGAGCGGATTGAATGCTACGACGTTTACAAGATCGAGACAATCGGAGACTCATACATGGTGGCCTCTGGGCTGCCAGTTAGAAACGGTATGGGTGTAATAAGAAAAATTTTTGCTCCAAAATAAAAATACACAAACCGAATTATTAAAATTTAATTTATTAGGCAAAAAGAAGCAGGCGCAGTTTTCGAAGATACAAAATTGTAGTCTCGTATTCAGTCGCACCCATATTCCTAAGCTGTAATGCGCGAATTGAAAGTATATACACATACTGATTTGTATGATACAGATATGTATGGAAATGTTAATAAATTATAACAGAACATCATTCACGCCTCTAATCAGAGGAGTCTAGTACACGTTTCACCATGAAATAGAAGGTGAACCGAATGCTATACTATGGGGCACAAATCCAAACTTTAAAGTCCGGCCTCTACTAGATATTTAAGTTAATAGCAATAAAACAATTTAATCTAACGAAGTTAATATCAACAAATAAAATAATATCAATAAATCCCGGATTTTCCGTTATTACAATTGTAAATATGCACTTTCCTCTATGTAAAATCAATGCAAGATTAAATTGAGATACCCACAAAAACCCATTCGATCACCTCCCGCACGTGATGTCATTACTAAGGAGGAAATTTTATATTGTTTCATTGTTGTGAATGCCAGGAAAATTGGCTAGAAACTAAAAAAGTATACCCATAATTTTTTTAACTACTTTTTTAAAACTTTTGTTATTTACGCCTTTTGATATTGCATTCATTGACTTTGTCTAATTTTATTTTACTAATCAAAAGAGTCAAAATAACAGAAAAAAAGACAGAAAAAAAGTAAAAGATAAACACTATTTAAGTGACATTTTTATATCTAAGACGTCCTCCAACTAGATGGAGTGACGATATCCATTAGTGGCTGGATTGGCATAGGTCCCGCAGTGGACGGAAATAGGTCGCTGATGATCTATACCGGTACAGTAAATCCTCGCGGATGTATCCTTGCAGGAAACAAACACGCGACGGAGATAGCAAACATGGCGCTGGAACTGCTCGAGGCGACCTCCATGTGCCGGCTGCCTCACCGCCCTGATCAGGTACCTACTTAGGTAATCATCATCTCAGTGTATTGCTTTTGTGTTCAGATCTTCCTTTTAGAAATGCAAGCTTTTCATGGATTTGGTTTTTTTAGTAATGCTTCCCACTTTTATATTTATATACAGGTATTTTGTTGTATTTCACGTTTTACTTGGTAATATTATTTTTAATAAGGTCTTATCGTGGGATTATCTTTTTTCATGAATAATTGTTTTACATTGCAGTTTCAAAAGTGTTAAAGACTTTAAATTTTAATAATGTTATTAACTTAAATATCATGTATTTTTAAAATTTTTATGATTCATATTTTATACCCCCACTTTATGATAGCTTCGTTAATCGTGTTGATTCTAATTACGACTCCAGATCGAGAGGTAGATTCAAATACCAGGTCGAAAAACACTAGATTTTTCTTACATTTTCTAATTATGGGTTGAGTCTGAATATTTGCTCGGAGTATGGCAGTAGGCTCACCGTCTGCTTTTACGCAACATTTCGCTAAAGTATTAAAACATATCTGTTTGGAAGTATGAATTACAAAAAAATTAATCACTTGCAAATTTTATAACTTTATTAGCCGCTAAAACAGAGTGTTTTGGAATCATTTTGAGCATCGTGGCGAAAGAATCTAGAAAATATAACGTGTATTTTTTTACATACTTGTATGTGTAACAGTAAATTGTTGATAATAATTTGTGTGTCACAAAATTGTTGATAATCATTTGTGTGTCACAAAATTGTTGATAATAATTTGTGTGACACTAAATTGTTGGTCATAAATTTGTGCGGCACAAAATTGTTGATACTAATTTGTGTGACGCAAAATTGTTGATACCCGTCCAGGCACTGTGCATGCGTAGCGGCATCCACACGGGCCCCTGCGTGGCTGGTATCGTGGGCAGCAAGATGCCGCGCTACTGCCTCTTCGGCGACACCATCAACACCGCCAGCAGAATGGAGAGCACTGGAGAGCGTAAGATATAATATAATAACTATTGTTATCTGGGATACTGACGTTTTCAATGGACAAGCGGAAATAAATAGACAGATACTCGTATGTATAGTTTTAGTTCTTCAATTGTTTGGAAGAGATTAGACATAATCATAAGTCATTGTACAAATTTGTGCAACAGACCATAAAGAAGATTTAATAAATATTAAAAAATATAGTAAAACTTGAAGGATCTCCTGCTGATACTGTTTACGTAACAAATAAAATATTACAATTTAGATATCATTAATATTTTTATAAAAATTAATTATCGTCTTGTGAGGTGTACAATTTTTCACAGACATCACTCTAATATTTGTAATGATGACTATTGTGTATTTAATGCAGCGAATTGACACGTTTTTACAAGAATATGCGGTTTACCACAATCGCTGGCGTTTCTAATAAAAGTCTTTGGTTTTTACGAATAATTGAATAACTGTGCGACAATGCGCGACATTATATTGTTAACAATTTCTACATCACTACAAACCTACTTACACTTGCATTGATTTGTTTCTGGAAATTCCAATACGATTTGCATGTTGATTCAGAAAACCTCAACCAATCAGCGCTGTCTCTGAATCAAATAAGGAGGAGGTTGTGGGTTCGATTCCCACCCAAATTTAATATTAACCATTAGTTTCTTTGGGATGTAAGAGGTTCCAAGCTCCATCTTATAAGCCCAAGTTAAGTATACCCTGGTACACTGCAACAGATGAGGTTCTGGTGATCGGCTGATCGCGGTATAGTTGTACTCTGGGATCTCCACTCCGCATGCCCAGCATAGGGTTTATGGGCAAAAACCCTCTCAGAGTCCGATATCCAACAATAGATTGAATGAATTTATTATAAATTACTTAATTAATAAAGAATTATCTAAAAATTACCGTAGCACTGGGTTTACTTTGCTCATATGGCCGTGAGCGATTTATTATTATTAAAAATGATCATAATTATTACTAAAGAATTATGTTAACATTAAAAAATAATATTTATCACCGCACTTTTACAGCGATGAAGATTCAAATCTCTGAGGACGTGAAGCAGGCTTTGGACAGAACTGGACTTTTCATAACCACCCCTCGTGGTGTCGTGGACGTGAAGGTACATAGACAACGTTTCATTGAGTCATACATGCACATACACACGAATGCACACAGTTATAGCTGTACTTACTCCAACACGAGCTCCCATACATCCATCTCCTTGGCAACTGCTTACGTCACAGTAATGATTCAAAGGTCATTAATCGTTGACGCGTTGAATGCGACACATCGTAACCACAGTGACGATATGGTGAAATACATTTTAACATTTTTTTCTAGGTTGTGTTTTATTTATTTTATTAAACAGCTTTTATTCATTCATTCATTATTCATTCATTCAAACAGCATTCACTTGTGTTAATATGATATTGAAAATCATTAATGTTGTGTAAGCATAACCTTATGACGAATTAACAGTTTTGAATTTAGAATTCTGAGGAATGTAAAGCTAAGGACCCGTTTTGTACTTGTAAGCGTCACTTGAAATGAAATTATCAAAAAATCTGTATTATTGAGTAATAAAGACTGCAAAATCTGCCTGCAAAACTCCCAACTGAATCAGTTTCGACACACATCCTACGATGACCTATGTATGTATGTGCATACAAATTGGACACTTATACGCCATCATGAGGTACTATCTGAACATTCGAATTTGTCTCATTTTTCCAAAACTACGCATTGAAATTGAATTCATCTAACCACGAAACTTTTGGTGTCATATTTACTATATGAAGTGTTACTTTTAGAACATTGTTAAAAGTAAATTAAATTACAGTTGTATAACAATTACTCAATATTACAAGCTTACATATATGTATGTAATAATGGTTATGCAAAAATATATACGAAAAATATTCAGTTACGCTTGTCGACTAATTTCACGACATTTAGCTATTCCTTCCTACCTCACCTGTATGCAAAAATACATGTGATCAACAAAGTTACAAGCAGTTTATCTACTGTGAAAATGAACGCATACTTTTTTATGAGTTTCTCACGAAACTATGTATTGATATTTGATTTTTTACCTTGTTGAACATGAATGAATGAACTCTTACGTCTTATTCATAATAAAGCCACATTCTGCCGGTAAATATGGCGTCACAAATTGTTTTCAGCGTCATAATTTCCTGCTCTGATTTGCGGGCAGTGTTGTTCGTCAATACGTATTAAGTATCAATTTAATTCCACGTAATTAATTATCCAGCTGTTTAATTGATTTCTGACTGCGTTGTTGGTCGAACGGTTGCAAGTACGACTGCTGACCGAGAGATCTTGGGTTCGATTCCCAAGTCGGATACGGGTCTAGGTCGGGATTTTAATTACTTTGATTTTCTAGTTGAAATTTCTAGTAGTGGCTCTGAGTGTGAATTTGTGCCCGCTGTAAGGCAACAGTTTTACCACCTATAGTGGGACGTAAACGTAACTAGTCGAACGTGGGAGTGTATTACGGTGCTCTATCTCTTTGCGGATTACACGTGTGACGTTACGTAAGTTATTAACAAGTAATTGTTATTCAGGGAAAAGGTGAAATGACGACATATTGGCTCGAAGGACGCACTGGGCCGTCGCCTGCTCGTCCATCACCGTCCTCGCTGGACTGCACGCCCAGTTTCCTCGCCAGGATCCACTCGCAAGGTCGCACTTCACCCAGATACCAGCCAGAGTCGAAACGCATTGCCAACTGAAATGTATATCCGATGACGGTAGTTTTGTGAACGATTGAATTTTTTTATTTAACATAGGAAATTCGCCTAAAGATCTCATAGTGTTATATTATATTCATTTAAGTAAGGACAAGTAAAAAACTTTTGTTTTTTAAATATTTTTCATATATAGCATGTGTATTTAAAAATAAATGTATCATGTATTAAGCTGTTATTCTGTAGTTTTTCAATTAATAAAGTGTAGTGCGTGTAAACTGTAGTTTATTATTGTATTACTAAGAAAATATTATTATTAAAAGATACTTCTTGGAATGATGATTAATATTAACGTATTTTTAAACAGTCGTCAAAAAGCCCACAAAATGGAACAAATTTAAACAACCTTACCACACTCAAAACTTAAAGGTGTAATCTTAACATCTTAGCGAATGCCCAGAGCGGTACCAATGGGAATATTCTCTATAGAATGTACTACCGTTCAAATCGCAATCGAGCCTTGACCGTTCACTTTCTAAGAAGAGACATGTATCCAAGGGTGGAACGAATAAGGGTTGAAGTTAGTAATGATTGGTACTAGAACAGTGTACTATGTACTTTATAATGCAAACGGAAAACACGCAGACAGGTACCGTAATAGGTAGGAACATGGTCACTCACAACGTACGTCAAATAACACACTTTTTGTTTCCTAAGAGGGTGTCCATAAATTACTTGAACAATTTTTCGACCACACCCTTCTCTCCTTATAGTGTGATTTCGTGAGATATGTCTACACCCCCCTCTCGTCTCCTTAGTGTTGTGCTTGCTTGTTTTGATTCATGAAAAAAAAACAATTATTTTAATTTAAGGGTAGTCTTAATACAAGTGTTTAAGACTACTAAAGAACGTAGTCTAGGGCCACAGTGGGCAAATCGAACAATAAAATACTTAAATAAGAGTTACTAAACTTCATTAAAGAATATTCACTCACTCATGTGTGGTCTTAAGAGTGATTACTGGAACCAAAATGTGTATGTCATTTACTTTAAAGTCATCGGTTCTAGCAATCTCGCCGAGATTTAGCTACTCTAAACCGTTGTTACTTGCACACAGAAGGTCAGTCTACTCCAGACGGCTCTAAGTTGGCTCTACTTCGCGTTGCTGCGTTCATTTGGCGAGCCAGCGGTGGTTACCAATTGTGGAGTCCGCATAAACCGATAAATATTCTGTGGAGGATCATTCAAATTTCAGTGGATTTATTTAAATCGGTTTTTGAATTTTTACACTCATCTTGCGGGAAAAAAAATATGCGATATTTGTACCTACTTACCTAAAATGTCATGTAATTACACTATTTTAAAATTTTATGTTATCGAATAAATTAAGGAAATATTTTATTTATAACTTTCATCAAATTTATAGATACTAATGGCTCAAAATACGTGAATTGATTAAATTCTTCTTTTTTGATTCTAGAAATAGCGTTAGTCTGCTATTAAAAATTTCAAAAGGTATGACACTGGAGTTCATTGCCATTTCAAGGACATTATCATATGCACCGAATAATACTCGTAACAAAAAACCACACACTTATAATTGTTGAAGAGGTAGGCAGAAAAATATCCCACTCCCACGGTTCACCGTTACATTTATGTCCCACTATGGAATTGGTGACGAGCCTGTTGCCATGCATCCGGAGCCTGTTGCCATGCACCCGGAGCCTGTTGTATTTTTAGTAAATTTTCTAGCCGGGTATACCCAGCTAGAAAATTTACTAATAATACTACTATTACTGGAAACTAAAAGTTAGGAGTTAGGAAAATCCAGTAGTACTCGACCCTGAATTTGAACCCAGGACCTTTCGATCGACAGTCGCGCTTACAACCACAGTTATAATACTAGTAATTTAAATAAAGTAGCACTTAACAGCTAATAGCAGTACCTTGCCAAACATAACTTGTTGGGTCTCAAGTTATAAAGGTGCTTCAGTGGCTTAATTCGTACTAAAATAATTGTACATACAAATCTAGTGCCATAGTACAACAATGGATTAGATGTTGTAGGGGGTTCTCATCTCACATAGGGTTGCTAGGTAATGAGAAAGCTGACTTTTTAGTAAAAAAATCATTAGAACGAGCGCACCTTAATGTTCAATTAAACTATTTGAAAAACTTGTCCAAGTTTAAGGGTTGGCAAAATTTGGAAAAGTAATTTGTTCGTATATCGACTGAAAAGGGTATTCGATACCAAGCAATTCGCAGTGAGCCTCCTCGTTTACCATGTCTTATAAACTTACAACGTGGGGGATAACTGCTAATAATCGCTTTCCGAGTTCGCTATGTAGACGTGGCATTGAATTTTAAAGCGTTTTCAAAGAAAAAATTGCAGTCCCCAACTTGTAGTGCATGGAACAGAAAAGCGGCCATTCAACATTTTTGAAATATTGAGCACCAGAGCAATATTCTCACTGTTGTGTTATATAATTACGTGTACAGTAGCAACAGGCCACGTGGGTCTGGAGTTCCCTCGAAGCCGATCGCGAAGGAGCCAAGATGATTCAGAGCTCACTGTTTCCTATAAAACACCCGTGGTCCCCGCATCGCTCAGTCGTCCCACAGTAGCCGCGGTAAGATGGCGTTAGTGTACGCGCTTTGTGTGTGTGTGGCGTTATGTGTGGCGGTGCAGAGTCGCTCGCTCTTGGACTCCACCAGCCGGGATGTACAGGGTGTGAGTTGGGAAACAGATACGTTGCTAAGATTTAAAAGAAGTATTGTTAACGGTAATGAACTAGGGCAGGGATGCCCTCTCGGCAGCATTCCTAAAGGGAAGAGGTGTATGTCCTGCTACCAGTAAGTATTTCTTAAAATTGAATCTGAAGATTGATGGTATCACATAAGTAATTATGTGGGGTTTTAAAAATTTTAAAAATTATTCTGTAAAATTTAAAAAAAAAAATTTAAAATTTTTAAACTTTTTAAAATTTTAAAAATTTATTCTTTAACCACCATATTTGACTGTGTTTAAAAAATATATTTTTAATCATTTACCAAGCTTTAGAACGTAATAATATTCATATATTCCTGAAATATTTTCTCTTCCAAATTTCATATTTAGACACAGTCATATATTGTCATTACTATTTACCTCTCATTTACGTTTTAGATCAGCCCATTAATGAACATGTCTATGTGTTATATCTACTTAAGAAATAAAAATATGTACATTTATAAAAATGTCTTGTCAAAAATACGAAAATTGTCATAATTGATTCGGACTGCAAAAAGGTTTAGGAACAGACACTAAAGCAGCGAACTGGATTTAATGTTTGAACTAAATGACATACCCAACCAAAAGATTTTTTATACTTGAAAGTAGACCACAGTTGATGAATTGATTAGTATCTTTACCCATAATTATAATTATCTTTTAGACATACTCGTGATGTTATTTGTTCATAATGTTACGAAATGTTAGTCTTAATACTAGCACGTTATAAGGAAAATGCGTACATTTTATATTTAACAACAGCTACTTTTTATAATTGTATTCAATTGACTGGGCTGAATATAAGGCTATTTTAAATATGTGGTTAAACCAGTTGTAAAGGTAGACTTCTAAAAATACATCTTGTTGAACAAATTTCCGTATCGGGGAGGAGTGAGAATACATTTCCCGTATCCGTCCCGGGATACAGGATCTCTTGGTTAATTGCTTAAATTTTTTTCCAGAATCGGTCGAATTTACAGAAGGCACTTAAAATTTTGCAACGAAAGTTGCATCGACGTTCGTCAAAAGTGTACGCGGAAGAGGACCTATGCGTAAAGAAACGAGCAGTTACCGACAAAGATTATGAAAATTGTACTTAATTCATCTGAACAATTTTAAAACGCAAATGACCCGTCATGTTTTGTTATTTATGAATAACTAGTAAGTATTTGTGAATAACTAGCAACACAGGCTTAATGTGTAAACTATAAATAGGGACTTAAGTTTTTCAAAATGTGTTGTAAAAGTGTTCTTAAATTATTTAAACTGGCAGTTTTATGTATTAATTTTTTAGTATAGTAGACAAGTATAGGCAGGAACTTTAATTTTAATTTTAAAATCTTCAAAATAAGCCATATCTGGCACTCTAAAAACTATTTTATTGGTTAATATGCTGTACTTCAGTGATAGGTGCTAATAGGAATTACCTTTACATCTATATATACTAAACTGGTTCATTTAAAATCTACGATCCGCATCTTGCAGATAATCAGTATTTAATATTGTTATAAGTTTCGGTGTGGCATATTAAAGATTATTTATATCATTAATAATTGTAATTATTAGCCAAAATCCCGATACGAAATGCCAATTCTAGACAGCTACATTTTATTTGTATCAGTGTCAAAATATCAACGAAAATATTAAAAATTCCATACAGGAATTTTTCAGTACATATTAAACGTTTCATAGTATGTATCGCGGGTCAGTGTTATAATAAATTATTGTCTTAATTGTAGCCCGTTATTAAAAAAAAACGTAACTTCACGCCTGTAATCCCCGAAGAGGTAGGCAGAGGAATGCAGATCACTCCCAC
>DWTO01000059.1:0-29822 GCA_018244755.1 Jemadia pseudognetus
TTCAATTTTTCACCCAATGTTGCACGGATATATGACACCGCAAAGCTTTAATGACACTAAGAAAGTTAATATGTATATTGAAGGGATGCAGAAGAGTTTATTTTTTATATTTTACAAACCCTTTATATTAAATAAAATAAATCAAGACATTAATTTTTTAGCAGTATATTTTTATAATATCAATGTGAAACACATAGTCTATGGTGAAACAGGAAAAAAACAAAAACAGGACTTTGACGAAGGTCATAAACTAGAGTTTTTTTTTTATTTAATGGTCACCGGGCGACCAACTGAAATATTAAAATGTCTCCATTGCTCACTTCTTAGAATAAATATGTTCTCCCAGCCTGAGTAGTGAGTGTTTCAGGAGAGCAAATACAATTTTTGCAACAGGATACGAAAAACAAAAGACTTGTCTGGCGGATAAGTTTTCGGATAACGAATTGTGCAAACCACAGAGATAATGACAGGTGACAACTGTGACCATAAACAATGCGCGCCATACGTTTAGGGTTTACGAAATATGCCATTAAGGTGGCCATTGCCAATAGCCACTAGGGCTGCGTCAATCACAATTATAACAATAAAGCATTTTTTTTATACATACGGTTACAGTTATCACTTTTTTAAACCAATATATTTATTCGAATGTTCCAAAACAAAAGTTCACGATCTTGTCAGTACTAGAACGGTATACATGTTCCTAAACAAGAGGCAAAAGACATACAATTATGATTATTCATTTGTATTTCTAAATTTAAAATAACCGTTGCTCTGACGACCTCGCTTAATCCGGGGGAAGTCATAAAGTCATAAACAAGTATATAAACACGTTTTAAAGACAACACGTGTAAACGGAACGAATCTTCCTAACTGGGTACAATCTAACGCGACGAGTATTTTCCTACTACCACGCTCATAACCCTGAGAGACGTATTCAAAACAAGGGACAATACGATTACGACATTGCATCTATTTGTATAGCGCTGTAATTGCTGCAAGATAAGAGAACGAGCGCTTAAATCGCTTTATGGTTCAGCTCACCTGCTTGTCTACTCGCGTGCAAGTGCGTATTATATGTAAAGGCCGTCACATACGGAGCTATAATATAATATGCGCTATAGCAAGACATATGACTATTCATGTTTACCCTTTACTTTGTCAAAATAAGTGAACAGATATTGCAAGACATTATTGCGCTGTTTAGGGCCGCCCACACATATGTACATTAAATATATTACAGAGTTTTCTATAATATAATATTAACCGGTGACACGTGGGAGTGTTCTGATTTTCTCTGCCTACCTCTTCGGGGATTACAGGCGTGAAGATACGTATAAGTTACGTATAATATTATACTGCAATATATTTACAGATATTATAGCCATGTCTGTGACGACCTTAAAACGTATATACGCTCCAAAATTATATGTGAGGTTATTAAACACTATTTAAACACCGATAGGTACCTATTAGATCAACTTGTTATTGAGGACACTACATATTGCTTAGGTTTATAGGCGGTGGTGACGTCATCGCGCGCGCTGACTCTCGACAGTGATTGATACAAATGACTTACCAATACGTTAACTTAGACGAGATGCTGCTTTAAAAGAATCAGTAATGAATTGAAATAAACAATGTTTAAAAACATAAGCTCATATAAATATCTCGCGTAAATACGTAACATCACGCCTGTAATCCCCGAAGTCGCAAAATTACAGTCGCAAATAACGCTTAAATCCTCGTAAAGCCGTGCCCCTGGCGACCAAACCTCGTGGTTATTGAGGTTCGACGTTACCGTTGACAGACAAACACACACAAGGTCACACACACACTCCGTATTACATCCAATACTTAAAACAGGTGTACGGTGTAAATTTAATCAAAGTCCATTTATGAATTTGTATATTTCACAGTTCATCCTCAAAAATACTATTACGGTAATGTTATCCGGAAGACATCGCTCGTTGAGCAACATGATCATCAAATAGTTTTTATACTGCATATTTACCTACTTTTCTCTAATGTGTATTCATTTAAAAACATAATGACAATTATTAATATTATATTAACTATTCGTTTTATAATATGGCTGGTTTACTGGTCAAATGGTCTCAAGCACGACATGGAAGTATACTACATTCCTCTGCCTACCTCATCTGGGATTACAGGCGTGATATTATGTTTCACTATTACATTAATATGACAAAGGTGTATGTACTTGCTTACGATTCTAATATACAAAGCTGAAACTTAATCTATTGCCCCATTGCCTGCGCGCATCGAACGCGTTACCCAACTCTGTACACAACACAGTTAGAACCGTTAGGGCAAACCAAAGTACATATAATATCAATAGATACCATACACAGGTACCTACGCAATTATGTCCACTTTGAGTAACCACGAGAACGTTTGGAAATGGACACATGATTTGTAAGAGACCCACACGATTACATTTCACAGAACACAATATGTGTATTACTATGGGTACATATCAATACAGAGAATTATTGTACGTGTTTCACTATTTTATTTTATTTTTTTTTCAAAGACCCTCCATGCGGGAGGGAGGTGGTGAATGCTCATGCATTTCACTGCGGCCGGCCGCAGTGGGTATGTGGGACTCGCTGTTTCACTATCACGCCAGGTCCCTTATAGGACAGGCAGAGGGTACTGAATTCCGAATATCTCTATCCTTCAACACCTCATGCACTTCTACATACATTATTAACGCCAAACAAATCCAACCAGCATCTGATTTTTTTTATTCAGCTTATGATTTGTTCCATACAGCTGAGTATTTGGTCTCAACATTTTTGCTTTATATGTGTTTTGACATTTTATCATCTGCCATTCTTTTCCCATCTCCCAAACCATCGAAGCATGTCTGTTCTCATTTTCACATAAACATGAAAATATACACTTAGAAATTTTTCATTATTACAATTCACATAGCCATGTCTTATTATAAAGCGTAGACTAACTAATTAACTAATTGCCTAAGTAATTGAGTATTGTTAATAATTAATTAAGTAACTAATTGACTCATGTTGAAACGATTCGGTCCCACATCTCTTATCCGGGCCGCCAAGGAGTGGATAACACCACAGGCGGTTCCAGGCACATACATATAGCCTAAGAGTCTTCAAAGCAAGTGTGATTAGCCTTTTTAGGCGTGCATGGCCAAAGTGCCTTTCTTCAACGAGGAGTGTGGATCACATAATAAAGAAAAATTGTTAAATACAATAGACTACCTTGTTGGTTGTATTGGTTGTCGGGAGGTCCCGGGTTCGATTCCCGGGTCGAACGAAAGATTTTCTAGTAGTGGTTCGGAGTTTGGATATGTGCCCGATGCATGGCGATAGGCTCACCACCTATTCCATAGTGGGAGGTAAACGTAACTGTTGAAACGTGGGAGTGTTCTGCATTTCTCTGCCTACCTCTTTGGGGATTACAGGCGTGAAGTTACGTAGTTCCTTCGATTCCGTTGGCTGATTTAAACTGCATAGACAGTTTTCTAAGAGATGTTTGACGTTTCCTTTAAAATTCACATAAAAATTATGTATAACAGATTTTACTTTTTCGTATATAGATGTTTATTTTTACAAGTATATTAGAATGATGTATCTTCCTACTGTTTGAACTAGTGAAATTCTCATTTGTTTTTGTTTTATTCCTTGCGTGAACAGAAGCGACAAGTCGTGTTCAAACGACTTGTCGCCTCCAGTGTAGTCTCCAGTAGTTACCATTGATTTTTTCACGTAACATGATTAACGTGTTTCAGTCACAGCTCCACAACTAGTACAATTACAAGAGGACTCCACACCCACAGGAGGCACACGTGAGGAAAACTTGTTTACAATGAATGATAATTTACATCAACTGTATTTCGACTGTAATTATTTAAGCCAGCTTTAACTCTAATAACAATTTATGGAGCGTGAAACGTTTATATAACATTTCCTTGACGTAATGTAATTCATAACACGTTTCCAATTGCATATAAATACAATTTAAGTACGAATATTTAATTTAACAACCATTTCCTGAATCAGTTTTCTGCTCATCTGTAACTGTTTGTTAACAGTTTGATTTCAACGACAGTGTAATCCGACATTAAGTTTAAAACAAATCATGACAGGTGTATATTGGAGTGCGAGCTACGTGTGCGCGCTCTCGAGCACGTCTGTAGGAAAATATACAGTATCGTATTATGCCTTGCTGTGATATATGTTACAGCTTCGTCTGTGACAATGTTAACAAGTGGATTTGTTTCATGAATACATCCACGGGGACTGTTACGCACGATTTATGTCAGCGGCCGTTCGGCGGCGGCAGAGTTCGCGGTTGGAGCCGCGTCTTACGCAACCGCGAGCACAATTACTGGCCGGTTGCAATGGCACAATTAACGTGTATTTCTAAATACTTCGGCTAACGAATTGCTCAAGAAAACGTATGGGTCTTTTTTTCTCTCGTCGCCATTTTTCCCATGAGTGACAATGTGGCGCGACTGGAAACCGCCGCCGTCACGCGGCGCGCGCGGCGCTCTTCGCAGTACAACAATGAAAGTGAACAGGCGCTGAAGTTTGTTTACGTTGTGCTCGTAAACAAATATCGTGTGTCCATTAACAGAAAACAGACACACGAAGTTACAATAATTAAAATTGCATCATTTATACAAAATATCTTACACGTACATACATACGTAACATTTAATTTTTAATATGTACTCTATCTTATTCTATATTATTATAATTTACTTTATTTGCATATATTATTTACCTAATGCATATTGTCTGTTAATACATTTAAATAGACATGACGACGTGTTTTCTAAGTTTTGTGTAATAACTCATGCGTGCAACGACATCGTATTCCTATTTTTTGCAACATTAATATAAATCATTGACCAAGTTTTTTAACCTCACGAACCAGCGCCTAACTTCCTTGACGTAATAACTGTAATATTTTATAATAACAAATTAATATTCAGTATTTTTAATAATGAAGCATTTTATCACATTACACTATTTTGTGATATATTGCAAATATTCTATATTTCCTAAAAAATAATTACTGTGTTATAAAATTATTATAACTACGAATTTATCTTTAAGAACGCATACCCCAAATACCTAAATTATAAAAAAGTAACATTACGTCTGTAATCCCCGAAGAGGTAGGCACAGGAATATAGTACACTTCCACAATACACCAGTTACGTTTACGTCCCACTATGGAATAAGTGGTGAGCCTATTGCCATGCACCGAACATAAATCTAGAGTTCGAGCCACTAACAGAAAATCTAAATTAGAAAACTTCTATAGTGCCCGACCCGGGAATCAAACCCAGAAACTCCTGATGGGCAGTCGCACTTGCAACCAACACGACCAACGAGGCAGTCAATTAAACTAGCAAAATTGTTCTTTACTCGCTCTGCTTAATATTACTCCCTAATACTACAATTAATTGTAAAAGTATTGAAAAAGTTTTTGTGAGATGCATGTCGCGTTACCGTAATCAAGATATAATTTAAATAATTACGCGTCACTCTTGCTATAAAATTGCAATTAAGTTATAAGTGTTGAATATAACATACATTTACATGTACGGTAAACGCAAAGAACGTAATATGAATTTTTCACTTTACAATGCTTCCGAAACGATAATTGCGGCTTAATCTAAAAAAACATATATTTTAATTCTACACGACTACAGCCTTTACCTAACGAACAGATAGGGTCGTAACTCCTAAATTCACCCTAACACTGAAAAATTGTACCTATAATAAATAAAATCATTGATCATAGTGGAAAGTGGCTAGTTTCATAGCGCAGTCGTTCTCACCTGTTAGTATCGCGAGCGTGAGCAGCGCCGTGGCGCCGAAGGACCTCATCTTAATGTTTTCACAGAACACGGTCTACACTGCACAGGCACTGGCCACAGTCACCACCGCATGACGCGACGACGCGCGAGAGCTGAGCGCGCTACAGTGAACGCGCGCCGGCCGCCCGCCGCCAGCCGCCCGCCGCCAGCCGCTAGGTGGTGGGGCGCGCGAAGGCCCAGGGGTTACGGAAGCGGACTAAATGTCAGGGATATAGCCGGATACAGCGTATGGGGGTTCTGGTTGGTGGCTATACCACTGGTCATTGTCCATTTTAAAATTGAACAATAGTAATAACTCGTTTGTACTGAACTTATTGTTTACCTTTCAGTGCTTTATTCTCTCACTTCCATTCTCACCAAATGTTGAACTTTTCTATAGAATTGTTGAAATTTCCTGACAAATTAACAAAAAAATCAGAAATTTTCGTAATGTATTTTTTCATTATTTATTAGTTATTTTACTTAGCACAGAACCAAAAAAATTAATAGTTTTGTTCAATTCAATTCGAATTCAATTTCAAAGCAGGAAAAAAGTAAATGTAAATTCTGCGTTGATGTCTTTTGTATGGTACTGCGTAACTGTTCGATCTAATTTAGTTTTAACAATACCTACTATAAATTTACAGAAATATTACTTTTACATCTACAACAGTCATTCTGTTTATCATACTTTCATCATCATCATCATCAGCCTCATACCTGTATCTGTAATAATATAATTATTTCAAAAATATTCATAAACAGAGTTACAGTTTCGTTCCTTCTTATAACAAAGAGCGCGTACATCTGTTTACATCTCCGGTGTGTGCCACCAGCGTCACCGCTGGCTTCTCACAGACCACTATGTGCTTGACGTTGAGGATAAAAACAAACGAATAATATTTTATTTTACATGAGGTACATGTAACACAAGTCATGTGATTTTTTTTTCTTTTCGCACTCTTTCTCTAAAAACCTAAACCTGTTCCAAATCTAACTCTACTCAGTATTCATGATATGAAAAAAAAGATTTATAAAAAAATCCCGTGTTTATACATATACTCGTATTTTAAAGCTCCTCGAAAACATTTAAATCATGTCAGGTATATTTTAACACTCGTAAAAAAATTCGCGCTTAAGGAATCGGACACTAAGTATAGAGAGCGCACGCACATGTAAATAAAACACCAACCCTTTTTATGCGAGAGCCTACGCGCGCCTGCTATTTGTCATATCATGCAAGAATTGTAACATTACTTCTCACCTTTCCTCGTATAATTCTTAGCGTTCAAAGAATAAGATATTAATTTAAACCTCTTGTTCTTTTGATCCTGTTTCAAACCGCTACTTGCCCGCAAATTTGTTGCACTCCCACCCACCATTAATATATCATCACTTATTTTTTCCTTTTGATACTTCCCTGCGATTGCCTCTTCAAGTAGGTAAATAAATTATTACATAAAGAATATAGCTTATCAAACTATATTTGTAATTTACGACTGTGCTGCTAAGAATATTCATAACAGCAGCCTACAAATATTAACCCGATATAAAATAATCTCTGAAAGCCTCACACCAATCAATTCACGGTTTCCGCGCCCGAGACTGGATATTTCCATATACCACATCATCTTATTTAGAATATTAGGAATTGAATAAATAATATATTATAGAGAATTGGAATAAATCTAAAAGCTACTGCCAACTAAGTAAAAGTTAGATGCTCTGATCATCTTCTGCAGTTGAAGTTCGATCGAACAGAATAGAAATATCTGCTTCTTAAGCGTCGCCACAGCAACAACGAAAATGAGTAATCATTGTGTATCTGAATGTACCGATAAATGTATAATAGGTCTGAAAATACTGACATTCTTAGTAACATAATAGATTAACATAATATTAAGTTGATTAAAAAGAAACGAATAATTTTAATTATTAATATACTATACTCTTATAATTTAACCGAAAACCTTCGTGAGAAATCCTCCAAATTTCAGTTATTTCTATAATTTTCTCGAAGACATATCTGCAATCCAAATTACATTCCGAAACCGAACATAAGTTTTTAATATATGAATGTTTGCCTCCCACGCAGTCATCAAAAGGGCCTCGGGGATTTCAAACAACCATATTTTTCTCTAAGGATGCCAAGTTCCCCGAATTCTATTTATTTATTGCGGTCCACGTATGAGAATACAGTTCAGTGACCTATTTTAATTGCTTACGATGATGTCGACGACCTGCGGCAGAATATCATTTTATAACATTCTTAAACTCACATTAGCCTACGCAGTCCTGGCAATAAATTCATTTTATTGTCTTACAATTTATTCAAATGGAGAAGTATCTTTGATTTCTTAAATGCTATTTGTTAAGAAAATGCAAAATTGAGCGATGCACCAGAGTGACCGTATTTAAAACGTCCTAGAGTTTGAATTGGAAAATACGACTACGGCAGGTATTGATACTGCCTAGCAGCAGAGCTCGTGATAGCTGATAATTATTGTTATGCTAGGAATTGATATTTACAAAAGATTGCTTGTAAGATAAATATAATTGAGAAGTGGATAGAACGTGATACCAAGTGTTCTAATTTCAAAAACACCGAGCCAGGGTTTTAACAAGTCACTTTCCGACGGGCACGCCGCGCCCCACGCCCGTCAGCTTCACCCATCATTGGTGATATGCCGTCGTCTTTAAAGACATGTATACAAAAAAACATAATACAACATCAATATACGTAATGATAACAATAAATTAAAAGTTAAATTTCATTCGAATTTCAAATTAGACATTGATATTTCATTACATTAATGAGTTCCAAGTTGAATGTTGTCACAATTAATCATTGTTTCCTATTGAATTATTAATCATACATCATTGTGATTGTTATAACAATAATGAACATAATACCACAGTGATACGTGCGTGTGAATAAACCGACGCTTGTAGCAGTGGCACAGCGGGACTGTAAGACGGGATACTCTCTGCCTACACCTGGGACCTGGAGTAACGATACAATATGAATACAATGTAATATCGCATCGTAATCCATGAAATGTTACTAAATTACACAGTCAGCTGTCGCCGGCGCGGGCGCTGCCGTGCTCTCCCAAGCATGATGCGTCGAACATTTTGCGCCACCGTTGTTATCGTTCACTCAATACGGCGATGCATCGATGCATTGCGGTTATATAACAGCCCGAAAAACGCCAAGCGGGCGGCGGAACACTTTCCACTCGTGCCGCGCCGCCCGCGTTACTGACACACTTTGTTCATTTATTCCCTCCAACTGTCGAATCGTTTACTAGTTTTAATTCTTAATCTCGCTTCTTGGTTCATTACTGTGACGTATTTAAGCTTTGAAACATTACACAGGTCTACAGCATTTTTGTGCACGGGTAATGCATATGTTATTTTTATTGCTTATATACCTAGAAATAAGAATAAGAAGAAAAAATTGTTCGGAATTTGCTTTTGTGTAAAAAATTGAAAATTCAAATCCAATGAAAATACGTAAAAAATTGAGACATAGATGATTTATTAAAAGATACATAAACATCAATTATGATTCATTCTTACAATAGAAGTTTCGAAATAGAGTCCAAATGCTTAAAAATGAACAGTTTTGTTTTTCCTGTCATGTTCAGTAGAAGTTTCTCTTATTAACCCCCAAATATAGTCCCCCATCATGCTTTCAGTATACTGGCCTTGGTAACGTTTCTCAAATTGCATTATGTCTTGATGGAAGCGTTCCCCTTGTTCTTCCGAATAAACTCCCATATTATCTTTAAATTTATCTAAATGAGAATGTAACATGTGCATCTTTAGAGACATTCTACATCCGATGATGGAAAAATTCATAATCATGTCAGTAATCAGCTCGTCATAATTTTCAGCTCTATGGTTTCCGAGAAAACCATGAACTACTGCCTTAAAACTGTTCCAGGCTCTTTCCTCCTCATTGCTAAGTAACTGTGGGAAAACATCACAACCCAAATTTTTTTTTATTTGAGGACCTACAAAGATTCCAGCTTTAATTTTTGCCTCTGAAAGCTTCGGAAAAAAATTCTTCAAGTATTTAAAAGCTTCAGACTGATGATCAAGAGCCTTTACAAATTGTTTAATAAGACCCAATTTAATATGCAATGGCGGCATTAATATATTTTTAGGATCGACAATAGCTTCCCATTTAATGTTGCATTTTCCCACTTCGTACTCAGTACGTATAGGCCAATGTTTTTGGCAGTAGTGAGCAGCATCATTTCTACTGTCCCACAGGCAAAGATAACAGGAGTATTTAGTATATCCACCTTGCATTCCAGTCAAAAAACCCACCATCTTGAAGTCTCCAATAACTTCCCACTTATATTCCGTATATTTAATTGCAGTTAATAGCATTTTAATACTCTCATAATTTTCTTTGAGGTATACGGAATGTGCCAGTGGAATAGATGGAAATTTGTTTCCATTGTGTAGTAAAACAGCTTTCAGACTTTTTGTCGAGCTGTCAATAAAAAGACGCCATTCAGCTGTATGACATGGAATACCAATTTCTTCCAATAAACCTTTTACGTCGTGACAAAAACAGAGCGCATCTTCCTTACTGAAGAACAAGAGAATTCTTCGTGACGTTTTCTTTGATGGGATATTCGTACATCAGAATTAAGTAAATTCCATTGTTTTAACCGCGATGCTAATAACTCTGCTTTACTTTTCGGTAGATTTAAGTCTCTTATTAAATCATTAAGATCTTTAGAGTCGATGAGGTATGGTATTTTTGGTTCAGATTCAAGAACGAACTCGGAATGTACGGATACAGATGAACTCTGTGATTGATGGCTACCTTGAGAGAGTATTACATTTTCCAACACAGGCGAAGAAGGTACAGGATATTTTTCTGTATGTGGTATTGGAGCGGATGTCGATGGCAAATCAGGATAATATGTTTTCTTTGAATTTTTACCCTTGAGTGGATTTACAATGCAAAAATAACAGTCTGTGTGATGATCAGAGGGTTCCCTCCAAATTCTCGGCACTGCAAACTTCATTGCTCTTTTTTTACCTCGATACCAACCTACAATAAAACGTAACGTATTATAACGTAATTAATGTTATTATAAAATAGTTACTACAATAAAATAGAGAAAATTTACTTACCGTCCAGAATGTACCTGCAAGAGTTACATGACACATGTGGAGCCCATTTTTTATCCTGATTCTTAACAGGTAGACGGAAGTAAGCTTGATATGCCTCACAAATCTTAAAATTTTTACTTAAATGAAACTTTTTCTCTCTTACTTTAATAAATTCGCCGCAAATATAGCAAAATGAGTCAGCATCCCGTTTACAACTTCTCGAAGCCATTTTGTACAGTTTAATATAGCGACAAAAATAGAAAGCACGTTATTCCGCTGTAATATGCAAACACATACTGTCGTCAACAACAACAAACGACGCAAGAAACACTACCCCCTCCCTCTTACTTCTCTGTCAACAGCAATAGCGCGCCAAAAGCAACATTAATTGGGCGCGAAAATCAAAATTGGTTAAATTGCTATAACTTCTTAAAAAACAAATATTTTCGATTTGTAATTGCATTTTTTCATATATATTTGCTAATATAATCAGAATATACTAAGTAAAACCCGTGCGCAAATATTTTTTTTTTTTGTCGACCGGTGTTATTGAATTAACAAAAAAAATTTTTTTAAATACATAGTTTCGAAAATCATTTTATGATCGATTTATATTTGTTTAATAGGTCTTCGTTACATCACGCATGTAATCCCCGAAGATCTAGATAAATGTATCTATATTTTCATTTATTTGAAGTATGTATAAAAACCTATACCTAGTACATTTAATTGATAATATTTGTATCTAGTTATACATATCAACTATAATCATTTTTTAACAAGTATCTGCTGTTATATTGTTATTTACAATATAAGGAAACAGGAAACATAAAGAACACATTTATTAAATTTTCGAATGTTTATCATTTTTCCGTACTTGTGCCGGAATAGAGGGTGTCGTAAATGGCGACTAAATCCGACGCTGGCAGATCGCGGTGCAGCGCTGCCCAGCGAGGCCCAGCTACGGGCCCTGACTGCCTATATGCCCAGCGTGGGGATTAGGGGCATAACCACTCAGGGGAGACCTGTGTCCAGCAGTGGACTGCAATGGGCTGTTGATGATGATGAATATTTAACAGTTTCATTAATAAATGTGACATGGGTTATAAGACCCCAGATTACAAAAATGCAAGCGGGATTTTACAAACACTATTATATTAAACAAATAGCCAAAAATATTCAGTCGCGTTAGATTTCCATTTTCAACTCTCACCAACCCAGTTTTAATTACATTTTTCATTTATACAATTATAGTTTTCCGCTTGTTACGTAACAGCGCATTAAATATTACAGTTATTACCGAACAATAAAAGACAGTTTCAAATTTGAAAGCCTTACATTTAATTGTTATATAAATAATCATTTTCATTGTTACATAAATTATCATCAAAAATATTTCAAATGTATTTCCTATTAAAAAATAAAAACAAGTACTTCATATATACAGTATAATGACTTCACGGACATTAGTGCGGCTTGTTCCAAAAACAAATTTAGATGTAAGTCAATGCCTTTGATAGCGAACTTTATTATTATGTGTAACAGCACGAATGACCCCGTGGCTAAGAAGGTTACATGTATTCATGTGCAAAATTACATTCTGTCTATAAATAATTAATACAGTCATTCACAAGAACTCATGAAAGCCACAAATACTATTAACACAAATATACAGACAATGCGTACGTAATTTTTTTTATCAATACAATTGAGTTGAGTGCGTAAGCCTCTTCAGCGAATTCCTTTTCTTCAACATCACCGTCCACCATATGGCAACATTATGTAAGTGTTACCTTACATTTATTTCCTTTAACAAACAATAAGTACCCAATAAAGGTAGCACAATGCGTTATTTTCGTGTCCGAATGAGATGCACGTAATATTCAAGCAGGCCTCATTATAAAGCTAAATAACACACTGACTTTTATTTCCTAAAGCCAAATTAGAAGCACGACTTTAATCGCATGGAGATAAAGTAGGTAACGTAAATTAATGTCCTACATAATTGTATTATTGAACGTATATTAAGAACATGTATATAGAAATGATTATATTAACCCACCTCTGTTTATGTTATCTCCATAGCTCATGGGCCCGTGCGAGATACTCATGAAATAGGAGCTCATAGAGAAGGAACTCATAAAAGAGAAGATGGCTGGTAAGTAGTCAGACTATAATGAAAGAATATACTATATTGTTTAATTATGTCATATACAATATGTCCCCGTGGCGGGCTACAGGGTGTCGCAAGAGGGGACGACACTCGGCGGCGGCGGAGCGCGGCGCGGCGCAGCCGCCTACGGGCAGCAGCGCAGGTGGAACGGGAGTCTCTGGTCATAACCCCATGTCCAGCAGTGGCCCGCAATAGGCTGAAGATGATGCTGATTATATATGTACAAGTCGCGCCAACTTTAAGGTGAATATTTTTTTTTAATTCAATTCAAATGCCACTTATTCGAAATTGATTAAACAGCACACTTTTTTTAAATCAAAAAGTGGTGGTAGATTTACCACCGCTCCACTAAGTACCTCGCTATGCAGAACTTTTAGTATAAAGTTCATGTCGATAATTTTGATTCTCTGTCGGATCGTTCCGTTTCGAAATCGATCCTTCAGAGTGACGCCGAGCTTGGCCTTTCCATAGTTATTGCCATAGCTCAACGGATCAGCAAGCTAAAGTTGCAGGGGCTGGTCACATTTATCGCAGAACTGATAATCGTTGGAGATGTATTCTGCAGTGAATACCACGGCCGCCGCACACGCACCGTAGAACGCGGTCCGGCTGGTGGAGTGACGACATACGACAAGTTGCCGGCAGCTGTTGGACGCGAAGAGCTGATGATCGAGCTCAGTGGCGTGTTATTGGAGAGACTTATATCCAGCAGTGGACGGGAATAGGCTAATAATGCTAATAACGATCATAATTTAAAAAATAATAATGTACTTCTGAGTCATCATTCGTGATTTTATTCGAAAAGAATTATAAAGACCTTTTTTAATTATCTATTGGCGGTTAAAACTTACTTTTAAAACGCTGTTGATTATCTGTTGACCACTAATAAATACGTTTCACTTACCATATTACTTTAACCGATGGAATTATCTGCCAAGGACTTACGTGTAAAGAATGGCGCAATTGTTGTTATCAGATAATATATAATTATGTACGTGTATGGTACATTGTAACTTTTATGTAACATATTGGACCGCTGCACAGTGTTGAAACCGAGCCATTATGTTTACATTCGGCGTATTAATTGGATCGTACTGCCTATAATTGTGTTACATAATAATAATAACTCCACGTGACTACCTTCTTTAACCATCGATCAAAGTATACCGTGACGTTGTATCTAGCTAAGGCCTCCATGGAGCACTGCTTAAGTATTGGGCGTGGATTGCTAGCAACAACTGTAGCATACTCTATCAAACTGCTGAAGTATATATGTCAGGTTATGGACAATATATCTGTATAAAACGCTCTCCTGAACTAAACTATTAATTGTTGTGTAGACTTAATGCGTAATGCTTAAACACTGTCGATATTACAACAATACTCTGAACGCAGGAATATACCATATTCTTTTTGTATTACCCGCCCTTACATTTTTTACAAGGTTTTTGGACGTAGCCTCCATACATAAGCTGTACGTTAGCCACATTCCAATTATAAATTCAAATTCCAATTAAAATCATTGCATTCATTTATTCAGTCGGATGACCAACAGCGAAATACATGTACCGACGTCCGCCGCACATTAGCGAGCCATTGTTGAAATAACAATTAAGCAATTTGTTATCAGACGACCCCATCTAAGCTTAGAACTCCTCATGTACCAATATTCAAGATCTACCCTTCTCCGGCCTTCTAAACACGGAGAGGAGAATGATAGGAGCAAGCAGAGGTCACTTTACACTGGTACATAAAATAATATGATACCAAAAGTATGTACACTCGGCAATATAGGTAAGAATAACATTTTAGTTCAATGTTCAATGAATATGATATCTAAGACAATGGCAATAAGTCAGAAAATACCATACAAATGAAAAACTGTATTAGTCCACTTTGTATTTGATTGCATTTAGAGGCGGCTTGTAGCGTTATTACTACAGACATTTATAAATCATTTATAATAGAATTCGTGTTACATATATCGTGTTTTCGTAACTGTAATGCTTTGTCTTAACGATTGCAATTGTCGAATTTCGAAAATTTCGTACTAATTATTGTGATTCCATAACCCAGTGTATAACAAAGTTACAGTACAATCCGTAACGTTAAACTTATCTACAAAATACATCTCATGTCGTCTTTTAAATTCTCTTGTCTTACGTAAAATATTATTGTGTTAAAAAAATTAATAAAATGTCGAAAGGATAAGTATTGGTATAAAAAGTCACTTTAGTTTCCTAGTTATTCGTAATAAAT
Source organism: Jemadia pseudognetus (assembly GCA_018244755.1). NCBI lineage: Eukaryota > Metazoa > Arthropoda > Insecta > Lepidoptera > Hesperiidae > Jemadia > Jemadia pseudognetus. The sequence goes on from DWTO01000059.1 coordinate 15,444, forward strand.
ATTACGAAGTAGTATGCAATTTGTAATATTCTAAAAGAGAGGAAAGATTAGAAAGAGAGATTAATAAAATAAGTACAATAGGTATTGGTAAGTGATTTACGGTTATGCACTAGTTGGAACATTACTCAATGACTTGATACTTTGTCTCGAACCATGATAAAGAGGCTATTGTTGGACAGTAATACACAAGCAGGGTAACTCTAACGCAGAGGTATCATCTATTATTTATACATCGGTCCTTCTCTACGGACTGCTGCTGTCTATTACTCTACTTGTACTCTACTCTACCTTATAATACTTCAAACACTGGTCTAAATCAAGGACGCGTGTTGTTTTTGATAATACTGAGAATAATTAAAAACAAAGCAAATGTTAGAATTTAGCGTATTCTAGTATATAAGACATACACAAATTTGACACTGAAGGCAATGGCTTTAACCTGAACTCTGAACAAATATCCAGGTCGGGCAATGAAACAAGAAGGATGACAGTTGGTGGACTGTGCCTTCAGCCTGGAAAGCTCTCCTCCGCACTGCGTCGAATTACGACACAGTCAGCGCCGTATGTGCCCACACTAACGAGAATAGCTGCGCAAGCACGCCCTTCGAAGACAGCCGAGGAGATACGAAAACAGCCGACGATGCCACTCCACCTCGTATAGGTCAAAAACTAGTCGGGGCCACTCCGGGAAACAACCGTGAGTCAAACCGGCTAACTTCATAATAATGTGATACTCACGATACATCTAACTTTTAATAAGCTATTTAACATTTAATGTTCGTAATTAAGGATTGGTATGCTGGCTGTTCTTGTACAATCTGACGTAAACGCCTCTGCGTATGACTTAAGCCGCGCGCGAACCCGCGTTACTTGGTATGCGGAAACACGATCGTTTACGAAAATGTTCTCCGGAACGCGAGTTGTTCTACACGCGCTCGTGACTCCAGATATTATCGAACGACTCTAAGACTACACTTACATTGTACCTCTCGCGCGTTACATCGAATTTTTGTCATGTTTCTCCTCTGCAACAGGGTCACATCTTTCAAATTCGATTACCTACATATATACATGACTCTTATTGATTCGATATTAAAATGATTCCCACATATCTCTTCATGCATAGTCAGTAGCGTACCTACAAAAGGGTTAAACGGGGCGGTGCCTCTGGGCCCCAAGCTCAGGGGGGCCTTCGTACACTAACTTATAAACTATAAACTGAACTAGTGACAACTTCATCCTACATTCAGAATATAAAAAACCAGATTCCAGGAACGCGACTTTAATAATGGCAACTTATTCAAAAAAATATAGGAGAATTCCCAACAAGTCTCGAATATATATACATATTTGTTTGAAACTTGCGGGGAACTCCCCTGTATTCTTGGGCTGGTTGCACCGTCGCGCCGCCGAACAGCGCCTTTCAACAGTGCGCGCTTGACGCAAGGCGGACACATGACCAACGTGGCGCGCTTCAACAGCGTGACTATAAAACTCTGCTAGTGAATTTACAAGGGCGCGAGGCTAGTGATATTACAAGTTAATTTACAAAATATAATATGTAGTTACATTTAAAGTATTTACAACGAATCTGGATTACGACAAATCTGAAGTACATCGAATTCGGCACACGGCGAATACGGGACAAACGATTTTAAATAGTTTAGATGGGGCCCTAGTTTATTATTTGCCCCAGCGCCTTTGGTTAGGTACCTAGCTACGCCAGTGTGCGTAGTGTATATCATAATTGCAAAAATATCACTGCATGTAATGAAAGACGGAGGTGGAAAATGTATTTATTTATAAATTTAAAGTTTGTACTTACGGCCAGACCTTAGTTACTACTATCAACTGGCCCTTGTTAATGGTACTGTCAGTTGCGACATCAATTCTGGTAAATATTTCATGTGTATTATTATTTCAAAATGTTTTCATCACCTCTTACCGATATAAGCCATGTTCATTTAAGATATAGAATACTTTTCGCGGCCGAAAAGCTTTACTATCAACGCGAGAGCGAGCAAAGCCATGGACAACGACTAGTTGGCAAAACTTCAACCTCCATGTTGTTAGCTCCCACATGCTCCTACATATTATTGTAGCATACTGCACTACCCGTCTAAAGAAGTGCATAAAGGACAATACATTTTCAACTCGTATGTAAAAATAACACCGGATGTAATTAGGCAGCAGAAACAATTCCCCCGCGTCAACGTAATGAGTTTCCTTGTCAAAATTGTCTATAGAAAATTATCTCCCATAAGCCGTTAATGGTCAGTTGATTTATTTCCTCGTATGGAACCTTAATACAACGCGGATACAGACCGATTTATACGAAACATTAGCAACACTTTTATATGTGGTCTAATTCAATATGTAATGTAGCAGGTATAATTATTATTATTGACGCCAAACACGCCGCGGCCTTGCGGTCGGCCTTTACGTCATGAACCCTTTCAACTCTCACCTGATATAAAACATTCTAATACGACAAATCTATATAGTTATTTAGTCACGCAACTTTGCCCGCGTCGAGTGCATAAAATATTAGAGATCAATCTTAATATATATCTATAAATTACGTGTCACAGTTTTTGTCCGCGGTGGACTCCTAAACTACGAAACCGATTTTAATGAAATTTGTACGTATTGTTTCGTCCAACTTATAAGATAGGACACTTTTTATATCGATTATCAAAACTCATCTTTTTTCTTCGAATTTAAATTTTTTTATAGATAAAAGATAATATAAGTTATGTATAGTTGACGGTGAGAATTACACACTTTACCCAATGATATTTTTAAGTTGAGAAAGTTTCAATAGATGGCGTTGTGTTATAATTTCAAATATTTTTTCAATTGCTGCATTTTATTCAGCCCATGTGCTGCACATAGTACACAAACATCGTGAGAGGAGATTTTTATATATATAAATATAACAAACTGCTCGTTAATTGTCAGGCGGTACGAAGTTCGCCGGGTCAGCTAGTAAAATATATGTAATTATCGCTATTATTGGGCCCGTCTATCGTTTCAATATTGAACACAGATTTCCTGGCGCTGTAGAAAACAAAGAACTCCTTGGAGAACTGGGCCGTGTATGTTTCCACAGAATATTTATTTCGCTATAAAATCAAACATAATTAGCTACCTACAATAGGTATGTGATAAAAGTGTAAGTGATTAGCAAATTGGACAAGATTTTTATTTCGAAGCTATAAATACACCATACCCTATGCTAAGCGAGAGAGACTTTCACTTATAAATTTTCCTTTGGTAATATGCTACGCAAACAGATATTTTAAATCAATTCTAATGTCGTACATTATCTAGTTATATATATTTAGTGCACCGATTAATGTTCACTCGCTAATTTTACATATACATGAACCTGTTACACGAGTACATACGAACTGTACGCGCGGAGCGTGGCCGACACTTCTGACGCACATTCACGTGCGTTTGTTTTTAAATATGATATAATTTTGCAAAGATCAGAAAAAGCTAACTCTGATTTTCGGACATACAAAGATCGTAGCTGATGCAATAATGACAATACAGATACTTAATGCGAAGGTTTATCGCTTCGTATGTCTAAGATACCAAGAGTCTATCTACACCAAATAGAAAATACGGGTCGATGAATAAGTCAGAAGTCCCCAAATGCGGTGCTCGTGTACGAAGAGAGTGATGACTGAGGAATGTAAAAGAAACTCGTCGGGTCTGTAAGAATAGAGATATGTATTTGGTACCCGGTCTCTGCCTACCCGGTAAGGGACCTAGCGTGAAGATGTATGTATTTAAGAACGCCTGCAGTTATTTGGTCGCGGTACAGCGCAGCTTACCTAGGCACAATCAGATGTCCTGGACGGCACGAGAAAGCAGCGTAAGCGGCGCGAAATGCTGTACTGTGCATTCCTCACAAAGCATGCCCAGTGTTAGGATAATGGGCAATAACCATTAAGAGGGGGCCTATGTCCAGTAGCGAACTGAAAGATGATGAGAAATGATGATGTGGTATGCTACAAACAATCCTAGAACAATTCTTTTATTGTTACAAAATGTTTCTACACAAATTAAAAAAACTGTCCAATATGTATTACACAATGCACTCAAAATAATTTACGAAAAACGAACACGCCATATTTATATGTACAGCGTATGTAAATGTGCATGTTAATTGCTAAGTTTAAATTGTCAATTACGTTGCAAGTTGGCAATTTAAATGTAAATAGTATGGCAACACCACGAATGAACCAACAAGCGTGGTGCAGTTCACAAACCGCAGCACTGTATAAGGCCTTGACCATAATAACAAAGACTTGAGAAACGTAGGGAATCTGCCGTGATTATACAATATTAATATGAAATTCATAAACAGTCACGTTACACAGACATTTCAAGATTCAACACTTAGCGCTGGCACACTACTGGCACTAGTATTTTATTTATACAGCACACTTGTACGCGTCATTCGCTCGTGTGGTGTTTTGTCTTTCTATTACCAAATAAAGAACTATCCGACGCCGGACGTGTTGTACATACCTACTTGTACGAGTGAGCGCCCTATGGCATCAGAAGTGTAACACGACAATTGAATAGTACCTATATGTACTAAACTCATCTGCCTACTGTTATGAGAACACACAAACGTATTGTTATATTAAAGAACAGCGAAGGAATTAATATTAAAGGGCTTCTCTTGAATCCCCGAGCTTTTATCGCTTATACTTAACACAATTACAGAAATATTAATTTATAAAAAAACACATGACGTTAAAGGTTTTAATACGCATGCGAAAAAACTCTTAATTCATGACTGTCCACCGTCTGGCTTGTAAAACTCAATCTATATTTAGTTGTGCAAAAATGAATAATAAGATTTCACAAACCGTCTAGTTATATGTACATTTGACCAGAAATAACAGTACAATCACGTCTATTATGTTGCCCATTTAAGCTCCAATTACCCGCTAACAAAGCAAATGAGAGCCCAAACCGCAACTCCTTCTATGGAACCTTGAGCACTAGAAACGGCGAACACCTTCATTACGCGAACCATGATTCAGTCTGCTCAGATTAGACAGACGGATTCGTCAATTTACATGCCAGTGCTTGATAGCCGCAGCCAAAAAAGGCTCGAAACTAATCCCCCAATCACAGAGGTACATAATACAGAGATATCGAATCACAAAAACGGACGTCACCTTATGTAAAGTTACAGAAATATGACAAGGACGGCGACAAAGCCTCGATTAGAGCCGCGTGATAATGGTTACAATTTATCAATAGCAACGGCCTAGTTACGGGTCGTGAAAATATCGCAATCGTACACGACAAGGCGCAGCTCACATTATATTATGTATTACACACAATCATGATCAGTGTAGGTAAACGGATTCGGCAAAAACATTTATTGCCCGCTATCATGGTTTGTTGCTCGTAACGTATTCATAAATATATCTATTTATTTGTCGTGGCAACATTTTTGCCGAAACGTTTAATGTTATATGAGTATATGAATCTATATAAATTACGATTAATAAACGAGCCTAGAATATTCTATTTCAGTACATGTTAAAATCATTGTAATAAATAAATAGTTAAAAATATTATTTCACCTATACAAATATATTAAGTTCAGCGTACCTAAAATTTTCTGTAATTAATTTATATTTTCTTGTTAATAGATTGGCTGTCGAACTGGTTGGTAGGTAGGTAGGTATGTAAGCGCGACTGCAAATCAAAAGGTCCTGGGTTCGACAGTGGATCGGGTACTATTGAATGTTCTTAATTGGAAATTCGTAGTGGTGGCTCAGTCCGTATTAGTACGAATCCAGAAAAATATTGTACACGAACAACATGGTAGGTACTTATAAATTGTTCAGCTTCCGCTGTTTCGTAAATGAACATTCCATTCAAATTCTATAAACAAACTTGTAGTTGTCAAATGCACTGTAATTGTGCACTGTGTAAACGTAATTAGTGATACGTGAGAGTGCAATACACTCCTCTGTCTACCTCTACGGGGATTACAGGCGTAATAGTGCGTTTTCATTACACTTTATACAAGATTTTAAGTTTTAATACATATGTGTATGTGATTACTAGTTTAAAATAATTTTATCTGATTTACCTAATTTATATTCCAAGCAAGTATTTATAACCGTAAACAACTGTCCATATAGGCCAACTAATACAATAACACAACCGATAAAAACTTGATTTCATTCATTTTACTTCATAAATAAGAATTATATTTCGCGCACACGTGGTCACAATGAAGTCTCCTTTGTCTGTAACATTACTAAAAATAAAGAATCGAATGATGTTAGACGATTAGACGGAGACGGTAATTGTCAGAGAAATGTTGTTAACTTTTAACCGAGCACAACAGTTCTGTCAAGTATCATGAACGCTGTGGTCGGTTTGCTCAACTTCGTTAGAAAATAGCGACAGCATTGAGTAACCGAAGCACATCTGCGTACGGAGCGCGCGGAGACAAGCTGGCAGCGGGGTGGCGCTTCTGCCGCGTTACTACCTGCTCTAGAGATAACATCGTTAAAAGAAAATTAATTGTACATGAAATATTTATAGAAATTAAGGTAACATTGCACCTGTGGCCACACATCCCGACTCCAAGCCATTGTTAGAAATTTTATGTAGAAAATCTAAGTTAGAAAGTCTAATAGTATCGACCCCGCGATTGAACCCGGGACCTCTCCGTCCGCACCGCGCTTGCAGTTACACGACCAACGCAACGGACTAAATTTTTATGAAACAGCAACTGGAAAATAACTATAACTCATTTACTTGTCATCCAACAACCAATAGACCGATTTTAACGATATGTTTTGTAATGATAACATATCTAATACAAGTTCTTATCGTCATCAAGAAACAATTTACGTTTGAAAGCGACAAAATAATTCATTTCTACAGGAGCCCTAACAACATCAACTCCGTAGCCCCGACTACATTACTCAGTATAGCATTACATTAAAACATGACTATTTCAAATATCTTATATCAACATTTCATACACGATTACATTTCTTGAACTGACCGAGGGATAAAGAAATCTTTTATACCTGCTTAATTCGGTGCCAATGCGAGTATAAAATCACGCCAAATATGACTATACAATTACATCAGAAAAATGCTAAGGTTTAGTTTTTATAATATTATAAGAGTAACAATGATATTATGAATAATAATGATATTATTAGTAACAATGATATTATGAGTAACAATGATGTTATGAGTAACAGTGACATTATGAGTAGGTATCGGCCTATAGACCATAATCACCCGAGTCCAAGCAGAACCTGGGCCAAAGAGCCTCATCGCCTCCCATTCACGTGCCCTTAAAAAGACAAACATCGTTTATAAAATTTCTTGTAACCTAAACCTCCGTGTACTCGTCGACCTTTACATATTAACTCGCTTTCTTTATTAAACTACAAAAACATATAGTGGGTAAAATAGAATCGCATAAATTGTAATGCATGTTATACCCTTAAGGTCGTGTCCCTGCAGATACAGGTGACTGGGGTTTCCAAAACTATACGTACAATCATTGATAAAATATTGAGTTCATGTTGATGAAACTGTTTTTGGTTTTGACGTTGTAAATATTTAACATTCTCAGTTGACTTATCAAGTTGTCATTGTTTATCAAGAATGACTTATCATTATTCCCATTGATATACTCATATATTGATCTTTATCATATAAACATAACATCACGCCTGTTTTTTCTAGAAGGGGCAAGCGGAGAAATGTAACACACTTGCACGACTCATCTATTATCTTATACATTCCATGGAACAGAACCTAAGAATTAAAGTTGTATATAAATTCATGTTCACATTAGTATCAATCCTTATTATGTTCTCGTGCTGAACAATGTTCCTTCCCGCCGCTGTGAGAGAGCGTGAGCGTACTCCATCACACTACGCGAGTGTGGAGTATCAAAACCATTTGTTGGATATTTTAAGCCACGTTAAGGCTTCAAAGGACCTTGACCTGCTGTCCGCAGCACGAGAACGCTCAAAGGGTACCCCTAGCGGCCAGCTATCCAACTGATAGCCGCGCCCGACGTCGCTGAACTTTAAATCGTTCGCAATCCACAACTAAATCAGGATCACCGGCGCCTCTGCTGCGATAGTACAGCATAATTGCAATATTACGTATGATCACATTATCTTTACGTAGAGAGTTTCATCTATTTTGTTAATATACGTACATGTACCTTTCACAATTTACCTCATTCTTATTACAGACTGCAAAAGTTACAGAAACAGTTTAATATGTTTTTCAATCTGTACTAAATATAATATTGCCGTACGGCTTCGTACCGTAATTTATTTGTGCCATAATTTTGGGCTTCCGAGCTATCAAGATAAAACAAGGACCAAGATACGCCTTGGTACAGCAAACAATTGTTGCCTGCAGCTTTTCCACCTGTCCACGTCATCGTACACCACGTTTGCTGACCCCCGATCAGCACTCCAAAACTCGTCTATTACATCGGTTATCCGATTAACTTTGATTGAATCTGTCCAGTTTCCTCCAAAAAATTTCTCTCTCTAACAACTAGAGCGTATACCTTTGTAATAAACCAGATTTATACTTGAAATATAACTTCAGTGAAGTCTCATACGCAGCAGCAAAATGGAAGAAAACGCAGCATCAGATCTCTTGTTTCCAACCAAATATGATGCTGGTGGTCGCACCGCGATTTAATATTGCGTCGGTAAGTTACAGTCACCTGCAATTCCAACACAGGTTCCGAATGATATTGCTATGGTTGCTGTTATTATTGTTAAGTCGCAACGCTGCCTGCCACACCCCATAAAGTACCTTCGCCATATGTCTCTATTCACACAACCGTATTAGTAACGATATCGTGCTCTGGCTATTAATTGTTGCTTACATTAATAATACTTTGCAATGTAATAAAATATGTAGGTACCTGTATTGAAGATAGTGAAAGTGTAGTTGCGCCGTGAAATCGATATCATGACTGTAAAAATAATTTTCAACCTTGGCTACTGTCGCAGAGTGATTGGAGGTTTTACAACTTGAAAATAAATAAAAGTGTGCCGATCATTTTCTTTATCCGTTATATAATAGTGATTAAATTATGTGCCGGCTTAATTCACATCACGTTTACCTTGTGTTCACTGCGACCTTTCTGCAATCGGCCGGAGCTCACGAAGCAAGAAAGAAATGTCCGAAACTAATTGGGCTATCCCGAAAAACTATAAGTGAATTCAATCACACTTATATATTATATATATACTCGTAAGTATATAATGAGGTACATATTGTCGTTGCTTATTTAAATATTTTATTATTGATTACTTATTGCTTGTGTCCGGTCATTTCACAAGATGATTATAGTAAATTACAAAACTATTGTTATAATATAATGTGGTTTAATTACTTCAAGTACATTTTACAGCAATTTATATGAACTATACACAAGTATTATGTTTACACAGATTTATTTCAAAGCCCAATTTAACATATACCTAAGCGTTTTATTTTAACATTTAAGCATTATGTTTTAACATTTAAGCATTATGTTTTAAAATTTAAGCAGTGTTGTAAGGGACAGTGACATTTCGTCAACGTCAACTAACAGAAATTGGAACGATCGTGCCTTATGGCGGTTGCAAAACAATTTTACATTATTAAAAATCTGTTGTTTCGCTGACTATATCTGATAAAGCCTAGTGTAAGCCGAGAGCTGACGCAATATTAACAATAAGAAAACCATCGGATATTTCGTTCCGTTCGTACCGGACACAATGCGTTGCACACTCACGGAAATTTCAAAACTGACGAAGCCGGTTGGGCTGTTACGTTTACATATTGCCTTATTCCGATTACTCGTGCGTCCAAAGCTCATGCCGTATGTTTTCGGCATTAGGCAGATTACACATGATTTAATACACGTGACTACGGAATAATGTCAAATCGTTGTGATTCAGATTGACTTCGCTGTTAATGGTCACATTTATGGCCAATAAAGAATTTATAGGCACAAACAAGTTAATGGATATACAGCAGCAAGTGATATAAGATGACAATTTAGTCATTTGTTAGATAGGATATCTGTGGTGTACTGACTCCTTGCAATTCTGTATCGTCACCGATCGCCACATATACTTACATACTTTTGGATTTACTTACTAATTATTACCGAGAAAGAAAATTCATTCCTAAGAAAGTATGTAGCACAGTTACGTAATATATTAATAATAATATTAATATTTATGCTACATTGTATTGTCCGTCTCGGGGCGGAGTAAGAATTCATTCCCGACCCCGTGCCAGGATAAAAGGTGTAAGAGGCGACTAAGCCTGGTGCTGGCTTTGTGGCCCTCAACTCGTGCGCCCAGCGTGAGGGCTAAGGGCACACAACCCCTCAGGGGAGGCCTATATCCATCAGTGCTCAGCAGTGAGCTGATGATGACGATGATAAGAGCTATCTAGAGTATAATCGATAACGTAACGTGTATAAGAATGAACTTGCAAGATTCTGGATTTTATAGGCCTTTGATGAGAGGACTTTACCCATAAATCAGTATTTAAGCTATTCGTTAAAGAATATAAACATACTTCTAAAAGCATTATGATACACTGTAATAAATCAAGTATAATAAATTAAATTAATGTGACTTTGCGACAGTCCGCTAATGCAATGTCCGATGGTGTAGAAGTGCGCGCAGCGTGCACCAGCTGAGCGTGGATAGTTATCATGTTGTGTTTATCACACAGACAACATGTGCCCACGAGCACATCAACTATCATCAAGCCGGCCTGCCCGCACTCACTCACTCACTCACTAGCCTCCCGTACACAGATAAAACATGTGACCACGTGTGTAAGTCGCCTTATCTCTGTATACTTACTGCGCAACAAAGCGACATTAAGTGTATTGGATATGATGTAAGTTACCTTGAATTTGCAATTCAATACGTATTGATCAAAAAGTTACCAATTTATTATATTTAAAAAGGTATAAGCGCTTAATGTACTTGTCTGTCAAGTCGGCAAGTGTCTGGTGCGTATTTATACGCAACTAGGTAATGTTACCAGACACGTATAATGTTATACTTAAATCTATCTTTATTCTAATAAAGATATCCTTATAATATAAGTACATATTTATATGTATACATAGACGTGTGCTATAATTTTCTAGCTCAGCCCCAACAAACAATTATTATATAAATATACGAGTGCTATTGAATTGAAACCGAAAATAATTATAATTGTACAACTTTAATAGCGAACAGTAATACGTGTACGGAATTATACGCTACGTAACATATCAATAAATTAAACGCAATAATAAACGCCGTAAGCGTAATAGTTAACGACATATATTTATTAAGTTATCAGCCGGCAAGTGGCACTGGTACCTTGTTTAATTATTTATTGGAATTAATTGACTCTCGTTGGTCGCGTTGGTTGCAAGTGCGACTGCCGATCGTGAGATCCCGGGACCAATTCCCGGATCGAGCACTACAAAAAATTTCTGATTTAGATTTTCTAGTAGCAGCTCGAAGACTGCATATTTATGTGCTCGATGTTTGGCAATAGGCTCACCACCTATTCCATAGAGGGACGTAAACGTAACTGATGAAACATGGGAGTGTACTACATTACTCTGCCTACCTTACTCCGGGCATTACTGGCGTGATGTTACGTTACTGGAATTATTTCTTTATTATTATACAAATTCATATAAACATTACAGGTATGTACAGCAATTATCCAATACGTTTGTAGGTACATGTAATTTGTTTCCAAATCTAGTTCTCATAAGACTTTTAGACATAAAATTTATATTTAATAAGCAATGGGTACTTCTAAACAAGACAAACATAAAGAACATTTTTCTATTTATTAAGATGTACTCGTATGTCTTACACAGTTCTCTCGGAACGCAATATGTAATACACACGTATACCTACATGTAAGTTGTGTAAAATTGTTTCATATAATAAATGTAAACTCACAATATGCTATTTTGAATAGCGACCTTAATAATACCAATGTTTCTTTTATTTAGTATGTGGTACATGTATCCGTTGTAAGGTATTCGCCCCGGGCAGTGTCTACGCTACACTAATCTCTACCGCCGACTCGTTCAATGTTATAAAATAAATTGCGTTAAATAATGGACACTGCCACAGGTCTGATTAATTTCAACATGTAACCACAGCCCGTGAGAACAAATACATTCACTAATAACGAAGCTCTTTATGTTGATGATGATCATCACTACTACTGAATCCATCTGCGGCTGCAGAGCGGACTGCAGAGCGGACTGCAGAGCGTCGTCGCGCGTCCTCGGCTCGTCGCGTACAGCTTCTAACGATAAACCCTGTTTACCATCACATAACACCTCTTAAATGTCATATCACACGTGTTGGTAATAATGCGAATTTTCCCAGAATAAATATTCCGAAATCTGTGATTCGGACATTTATGTGGTTAATGAACGTGTGGCATTTCAAAACCATTTGAATAAAATTAATATTATTTTGTGAAGTAATAAATGTGTTTCCTGCATCTGTCTCTGTCGCTCCTGGCCAATAAATACATTAAGTTTATTAACATTACTCTTAATAATTGTCGAAAACGTGACGATCAATTTTGATTCAGAAATTAATACTTTTTATTGCAGGAAATAAACCATATTAAAGTAATTACATATAACAATATACTTGCAATTATAAATATATTATATTGGAACCGGTATTAGTGAAGATGCAAATGTAATGGAATAAGTATATACATCGCTTATTTACATATAGGTACATCAGATAGCGTCAGTGACATAGCTCAGAGGTGTTTACACTTTCCGAAACACATTGGAAACAGTGCCCTAGGGATTACGTGTTTGTTCAGTGTGTATGTTTGTATACTTGTTTCGTGTAGGTATATATATCACAAGCTGTAGGTACATCTCAGTCGTTACAATGACATTTTTTATTATGACAGAACATCAAAACAATCTACCAAATGTAAAACATTAACTTAAGTTGTAATAGTAACGTATGTATGTATGAAAAATGTATGTTTTATAGATTCTCTGCTATATATCATATCTTTAGAAGATTTCAATGTTACACATAACGTGTTTATTGCACGTTCTGTTTATGTATGAATAACGTCAAATGAAATAGTACCAAAACAGATAACAACGCGAATGTTGATGGATCCAGGGGCAATCCAGCAGGAGACCGAGACTCACCTCAGGGCGATAATCTTTATAATCGGCACCGATCTTTGTCGTGCTAATTACACAGTAATCCTTTACCAACTATTATCCACTCATATTGCTCACAAGAAGCGCGTGTAGAATTTGCAACCATATTTTAATTTTCCTTTCTTGATTATTTTATTCTACTCTTAGAATGATTCCAATATCCTTGACCCCTTATATGGATAGATATGATTGATGGAATGTGAAAGAATAATGGAAACTGATCAGCTTAATCACTGGTCCTTATATGATTACATAAACAGGAAACTGCGCAGTCAGGACCCTAGACGCTTCGAGGTGCGCACCGCACTGCCCGCACACACGAGATCGTTTACATAAACAGGAACTATGCTATTGCACCGTTCATACAAATAATTTGGACTTATTTATTATTATTATCTTTGTCTTTATTATATCATCACGCCAGGACTTACAGAGACAGCTGCAAGTACCGAGTGCCAATTATTTGTATCCTTACATCTACATAATCTCAGATTATCGTTTTTTCGATGCGTATAGGCTCGTCGTCGCAAGCGCAGCGCGTGAGCCGCCAATGACACTTCTCCTCGCACCGCGCTGACGGAGATAGGCTACTGCAGCAGATAGACTGGTCCACAAGAACGCGCCGAGGCGCTCGCGTCTGTTTTATTAAAGCGCGATATACGGTGCCCGCGTAAGCGCGTGCCTTACGTACCTGACGTACCTCCTCCTTGTATATTGATCAGTGTCGTCACAGCTGCACTCCGTCTTCGGAGCAGGCACACTTTTATTTAACTTAAATTTTACTTATTTGTACAATATACAATCATTCAGTTAAAAAAATTAAATCGATTATTTAAGCAAATCTTTGTGAAAAAGCTTATTACAAAGTAAATGATTATTGAAATGATAAACATACTTGGTGTGATGTAACTCCAGCTCCACGACAAATTATGTAGTTTATATTTTAACATAAGTGCTTATTTTAAAAGATGCAACAGCACACCTATGGAGTTTCTTGCGCCGCTTCTTCTCCATAGCGAGGTATCTTCCGAAGCGGTGGTAGCATCATTTTTACGTACAAAAAGTGTTCTAATAAAGCAATTTTG
>DWTO01000060.1:0-29666 GCA_018244755.1 Jemadia pseudognetus
AGGCCCAAAGAAAGGACATCGGGACAGACAGACAGACAGAGTTACTTTCGCATTTATAATATTGGTAAGGATTATGTTGCGATGTACATATATTGGCTACTACGTTTGCAGACAAGGAATTGTGTCGCAAATCTGTACCCGGCATAACATCACCTCTGAGTGTGTACCTGTGCATTGAAATAAAATGACGCAAATTTAAACAAATACTTTATTAGACTAATTAACATGTGATGTATAGCATATTGCCAGTCAACATAGCGGTCATTGGCGTACATTCATAAGACCAGTTCAACTGGAGGCCACGTAATGAGGTTAGCGATTTACATAGTTAAGTCTTATTATAAACGCAATCCCATAGTTATCCAAACATGTCGAAACTCGTATTCATAGCTCCATCGACCACTCCAACGTCCTGATTGCACGCGCAGCTAATATTCGACACTACGATAAATTAATGTGTTATTAACAATTTTCAAATATTACTTTCTCTCCATTTTTTATGCTAGATAATTGTTAGTTGCTAAACACTTGTACTTATTGGTACGTAAAATGAACATTTCCCTATCACTAGGAGTCTTCGGGTAAGTCTAGTATTTCTTGTACGAAGGATGCCACGTCTGTCTCCTTCTGACTGTGCTCTAAACAGAACTTGTGTGTTAGTAGGGCATCATAGTTAGGTCTCTGCTTGTAGTCTTTCTTTAGACACTGTGTTATCATGTCCTCGAACTCTGGTGTGAATTGGCCACTTGGAAGTCTTGGTGGATCATCCTTGACCACCTGCTTCAATTGCTCGAACGGTGTGCCCCAAGTGTTGTACGGAAACTTGCCAGTGGCGAGTTCGATCATGGATATACCAAGTGACCACACGTCACTTCTAATGTCATACTGACCAGGGTTGCCACTCGGGTCAATCCTCTCTGGAGCCATGTACGGCTTGCATCCTGCATCAATGGTCTTAGCCACTGAGTCGACTAGGTAACCAGATATTCCAAAGTCACACATTTTCACCTCACCCTTTCTATTTATCAATATATTTGAAGGCTTCACATCTCTGTGTATCACTCTCAGTTTCGAGTACAGGTAGTGCAAGGCACTTACAACTGAAAAAGCTATTTTTCCAAGGATATTCTCTGTGATAGTCTTATTATTTTTGTACGCTTTTGTATAGAACTTATCAAGGCTCATGTCCATGACCTCCATGCAGATCCACACATCCCCCTCTCGAAACATGGCACCGTAGAAGTGAACAGTGTACGGGCAGGCACTGGCTCGCATGGACACATCCAAGTCCATGAGTAGACGTTTCAATTCAAGAGACTGACTGTTGAATGATGCAGTGATCCGCTGAAAACATTCATTTGTCAACATTACATGAATAAAAATGAGAACCATAACATCACACCTGTATTTTCTCAAAGGAGTAAGCAGAGGAGGGTAGTTCACTTTCATACTTAACCAGTTATTGTAGGCCTCTTCGTGGAATAGGAGGCAAGCCTTATTTTGCCATGTAAAAATTCTGACACCAAGATACCAAATAATAATCAACTCAGGAATCGAACCCAGGACCTTTTAATCTGCAGTTACACTTCCGAGTACAAGGCAGACCAGAAACAGTCTATACTCAAGACACATATAAATAAGTACAACTACAAAAGCAGCTATACACTTCTTTGTCCCTATCTTGTTCTCACAAAGTTCACTCTGAAATTGATGTTCACTGCCACCAGTTTGGAGTCTAAAAATGTTCCAATCACTTATTCCTTGAGTAATGAATAAAAATCAACTTCATCAACTTTCATCACTGAAGATATCATCAAAAGTATATTTGTAACACAACATTCACATCACCACAGTGGCAGATTCATA
Source organism: Jemadia pseudognetus (assembly GCA_018244755.1). Lineage (NCBI taxonomy): Eukaryota > Metazoa > Arthropoda > Insecta > Lepidoptera > Hesperiidae > Jemadia > Jemadia pseudognetus. The sequence goes on from DWTO01000060.1 coordinate 1,867, forward strand.
CATTTGCCACTGGTAGGCTATAAAAATTTTGGCGCCGGTATGTACCTCTACAGATCCATACTGTAGTTCCCAACCAGATTAATTACATTTTTGGTTATGAAATTTCTAATTTATAATTTATACATCATTGTTCTAATAGTACCACTATTTGGGATATGGAGAGTTAGTGGATTGAATGTCAGTTCTTAGATTATGTTCACAACACAACAAGACATTACTTAACATTGCACTTTTCATTCACAACAAAACTCGAGTACAAGCATTGTATGCGTTGTAACATATGGGATGTTGAATTAATTGTGTAGATCTAATAGTGTTAACATTTTTTGATTTCTTTATGATATTGTTACTGGCTTATTTTGGCTGCAAATGTGCCACTTATATAACCAGCCACCCGAATCTCCAGTCTAAGCCTGGTAAATCTGCCACTGTGATACCCTTGTATACATCAACACATACATTTTTACGTAAATGAAACTTAAAAAAAATACCTTCACAGCCATGATAGTATTGCTGGGCTTGTGGTGCATCTTCTCAACTATTCCATAAGCACCGCGACCGAGGTCACAGATCTTCACGAGATCATCAGCGTGCACTGTGAATGTTTTGTCGTCAACTGTTATAGTTGTCTGCTTGTCTAGATTTCTTGGTGGAGTTCTGTGAAAGATTAAAACATTTTCATTAGCCATAGGTACTATATTCATTACATGCAAACATTGGGTAGCAAGTGCCGAATGTGGCTCTCCTTACGGACCAGACAAGCCTCTATTAATTTCAACACTCTTTTTTATTTATTTATTCATTCTTTATTGTTGTTAAAAAAGGGCGGACTTAATGCCAATTGGCATTTTCTACCAGTCAATCTAGGTGATGGTGAGAAGTTAGGGCAGGCACACTGTACAGGTGCACTTTTCAAAGCCACAAAACAGTTTCAGAGACTTCTGATTTATTGATTGTTAGTGAATATATAAATAACATCACAGTTTTTAAGTTGTATTTGGTGATAAGCCAAATTAAAAGGTTGATGATACACAGATTATGGACGGAATGTTGCAAAAAGTCATCGAAAAACCACAGAATAAAATCAGAATAAATATTTGCTGTGTGATTTGCTACAAACGAAATGGAAGGGGAAAAAAGATATACAAGACAACAATATTATAAACATTTTGTATTCAAACACAATAAAGAAGGCGAACAAAATACAACAATAAATATTTCGGATGATCAAACAGGATTTTTCAAATAAGTGATTACTAAAGCGATAATAGATAAATCACCATTGAAAAACTGTCTCGAGGATAATAAAGAAGACCAATAATATGGAATACAGTCATAACTATACCAAAAATTGGAACAAATTCAAAATTATAAAAAAAACAGAAATTGTCAAGTAGCTCAACACCTGGGGATGACGAAATTATTGTTTTAACTTTTAATAGATATTGTTTTGGTTAAAGAGCCACCATAATTATGTTTTATTTAACTAAGATATTTTTATTTTGATCACACTTACAAAAAGCTGCAAGAATCTGAGCACCTGTAAAGCTGAAAGTATAACTCCCAATTTATATGGAAAGTTTGAGAACCACAATTTCTTCATACATCGTTTTGTGGAGGAAGGTAGGACTATTAACAAAAAAAAAACCAAATATGGTTATTCTACCGAATCTACCCATTCTTTAGGAAATTCCTTTAGTATATTTATAAAAGGGATGAAATCGGATATTTCTCTAATGACAATTGTAATTGTAGTCTTTAAGGTTCACAGCTGATTTTAGATAGTAGTCTGTTCTTATCCAGCTTTGGTCCGGTCTTTGCCTGTTCATTTCATTATTAAACCTAATCTTCACAAATGCATAACCTGGCCACAGCTTAAGTAAAATAAATGACAAAACCACACGCTGATAATAAATTTTTTCGTGAACAATGCAAGATCAACTTTAATTAAAAATCTTATATAAGAAATGGGGCAAAAAATATTTGCTGAACCTTCTTCAACTAACAAAAAATAGTCCGACCTTACCCCAATGTACTCAATTTAATTTGCCCTTGCAAAGCATTGGAATACAGTTTAATAATAACCTTTCCAAGGGAGGATTGATACTCTCGGTTGTGTATTCCTATCTACTACTTCAACATTGAGTATACAAGCAATTCTAACCACTTGTACATCACTTCAGTTTCATTGTATAGTTCTTAGCAAAAATTGGTACCTACTTATGCATGATGTACCTATACAAACATACATTTTTCAATATATCCATAGACATCTTAAAATGATGAATATAAAATGTAATAATTTCATATAAATTTGTACATATACACCATAATAATTTGTACATTATATAGTACAACAGTAATAAGAAACAAGTCATAATACTATTATAATACTTAATTGTATTCTATTGAAGCAAATAAAAAATATCAGTGTTATTACACTGCGATTTATGCTATTATTAATGGCATAAAAGTTTTATTACATCTGGCCTAAAATACTTTTACATGTACAAATAAAAAGTAATGGGAATGAAAAATTATAAACGTAAAAAGTGACAAATATTCAATACACACTGGTGAAATATCAAAACAAAGCCACTTCAGGCACTTACACGGTCACTGGTTCCTCTTTGAGCTTGAAATCAAAACCTGGCGGTGGCAGTTTTCTTCTACCAGACATTTTTCAGGAGGCTGCGATAAGGGTTTGAAGGCAAATTATTTCGTATGCCCGCGACCTCAGGGCTATTCACTCGCTGCCGTAACAAATACCGCCTAGTAGTTATTGAATAATTACACTGTAGGAAAACTGTTCACTAAATTACCAAGGCATTTGATCAGACATGTATGAATATGTCGACTTCTCTCACATTTATCTCAAAATATTTCCTAATTTGTCCAAAAAGAATGCTAGCAACTATCAAGTATGACACTTTGTTATCTGTATTGCCATTATCCGAAATAAAGATAAAAAATGGTGATAAATGTACATTATTACCACACCAAAATTATAAACATTTAGATTGTATCATACAACTTATTAAATACTTTTGTGTATCTTCCACGGAAGTACTTATTATGTAAAATTACCTACAACTTCTCTAGTAATTCAAAGGAAATATTGTTCATATGGAAATAATAAGAAAATTACAATAGATTATTGATTCAAATGAACCACATATTAGAACAATCCAAGACCGTTGTAAGTAGGTAATGATTTATTGGCTTAAATGTTTGAAGCCTTTACGCTGGTTACAGCTTGTTTCTAAGTTCATTATAATTACTACATTAAAATTATTAGTAAGGCTGTGAAATAACTTTCACAGCCTTACTAATAATTTTAATGAAGTTAGAAACAAGGTTAAAATAAAATTTGTTGTTTAAACTCGTATTATTCTTTATTAAGAAAATGATCAACATTTTACTTATTTAATGATAATATTTTACAATTGAAAAACAGACTATGTATATAAGAAAAATATTCATTTATACATTTTCCCATACATGTAATAACACTTTATTTAACATTATTTAGAGGAAAATTTAACAGCCTTAACTGCTTTCTTTGCTATGTGAGCGGCGTCTTCTTGCAATCTGTATTTTTTCTCTTTTTCTGCCAAACCAATCACTACATCGTGTCTTAATGCATTTTTCACAGTTGCTTTTGCAAACAATTTGCTTAAAACATAGTCATCATCATTGAGGTTTTTTTCTTTTTCCTTCTTAGGTTTTTTCTTTGAGAATTTTTTTACAGCTAGCAAATTTTCAATCACTGGTTCTGGAGATGGAGAATGTTTCCTTTTTCTTGGAATCTTATCTTTATCAGTTGCATTATCTGATTCAACAAAATTTATATTTGATACATTTTCATTGTTAGAATAGTCTACTTTTAATTCTTCATTAAGAACTTCTATATCTTCATTTATTTCTTCTAGGGCTACATGAGCAACTTCAATTGAAACACAATCTTTCCCGTTAGAATGGTCTTTAACGTCACCAATATAATCTGATTGTACTTCATTCTCATCTATACTATCATCTTGATTGTGAATTTCTCCCTGTTTTGTATCTTTATTCTGAGTACTCAAAACTTTTCTTATTAATTTCTTTTCATAATCCATTTTTGTATGCTTATTTATTATTTCTATTTCGGAGAGAACATTCTCAAAAGGAATATTAATAATTTGATCATTTAATAAATTTACTTCTGGTTTCTCGGGTAATATAGGTGGATTAAGTATTATTTCTCTTTTTCTCTTATATTTCTCACGTGGATCCTCTGCAAGTTCTTCTTTTTTCTTGATTTCAGTCGCTTTTGATATCTTCTTGCTTATATCTTTGGCCATTTTTCTCATAGCTTCCAATTTCTTTTTGGAAAACGATACACCACCACTTAAATGTATTTTGTCATTTGTATCCTTAGTATTTACATTGATTTTGGTATGTTTAAATAGAGTTGCGGTTTCAGTATCGCCATCGTCATTTAACTGTTCAAGAGTGAACAAACCTTGCAGATTGCTTGTTGTGAGAATATTCTTCTGGTTGGGGTCAATAAATATTTTACTACTTAGAAAGTTCTTAAAGATTTGTCTCTGATATATTTTTTCTTCAATTGTGCCTGCTGAGAGAAGTCTATACACAGTAACGTTTTTTTGCTGCCCTATCCTCCAGGCTCTTTCCTTAGCTTGATTATCAGTAGCTGGGTTCCAATCGGGGTCATATATTATTACTCTATCTGCGCCTGTTAAATTTATACCAAGACCACCCACTCTGGTTGTAGACAAAAAAACTAAATATTCAGGATTTTCATTGAATGCTTTGATCAAAATTTGTCTTTGGCCAACAGTCACGGTACCATCCATCTTTAAATATTTAAATTCATGTTTTAATAAATGTTGTTCCAATATACAAATCATTGCCCTGGATTGTGAAAAAATCAATGTCCTATGTCCTTGTTTCTGCCAAATTTTCAAAAGCGAGTGTACCACACACATTTTGCCAGATCTTTTCCAATGGCCAAAATGTTCAGTATCAATTTCTTCACATTCCTCCTGAGCTTCATAAAGATATATATCGGGGTGGTTGCAAATTTTTCTTAATGTTGACAAAGCCACTAAAATCCTAGCCCTGTAAGGACCTTCATACTTACTATCTTTATCCAGGATACTCCTTACTGGGCCACTCATAAGATATCCCATGTACAAATCTCTTTGTTCTTTAGTTAATGCACAGAAAAGCACTTGCTCATTCTTTTCGGGAAGTTTAATGTGTTCCTGGACTTCGGCTTTAGTCCTTCTCAGCATATATGGAGTAATCATAGATTTGAGAGCCTTAGCTATTTCTAGAGCAGTTGCTTCTTGAAATTCTGTAGCGTTAGCATAGCCTCCCTGAGTAATAGGAGAAGCAAAATATTCCATAAATGCATTGTATGTACCCAGAAGACCTGGTCTCATAAAATCAAACAGAGACCACAACTCTTGCAAACTGTTTTGCATAGGTGACCCAGTGATCAGAAGTTTGTGGGGTGTTTGAAATCTTTTAACAAGCTTGCTAACTTGAGTTTCAGGATTCCTTATTTTGTGACCCTCATCAAGAATGATGTAATGCCATTTTTTTGACAAAAGATCCTTTGTGTACTTCACAATACCCGCATATGATATTAATAAAATTCCATGGGCAGCATGAATATTTCTGAGGAGTTTATGGTGGGTACCATGGTGTGAACCTGAATGATGAAGTACAGCCACCCTCAACGGTGGACACCAGTAATGGAAATGTGATACCCACTGGTAAATCACAGTTGCCGGCGCTACTATAATTGACGGCCCAAGACCACCCCACATGCCACCATCGCTCTTGAAAAGCCCAGCAAGGAATGCAATTATCTGAACTGTCTTACCCAAACCCATTTCATCACCAAGCATTCCACCTGATTCCACTTGATGGAGCTCCCACAACCACTTGACCCCGGTTTTTTGGTACTTGTATAACTGTTTCCAAATGTATTTAGGAACACACAGGCCATTTTGCAGCTCATGAGTCTCTTCAGCTACCCCGCGTCCGTCTAAAACATATTGTATGTCCGCAGAGCAATACGTGCCTTCAAACCTTTTTGCAACAGCAGCTGCAAGATTATTGCGCCAGTTTTCCACTCGCTTGTTATACAGATTATCGTCTCCATCATCTACTATCTTCTTTAAATTAAGTCTTACACGGGATGGCGTAAGTATCTTGGAGACACCAGCAACATCTTCGTCAGACGAAGGTAAGTAATCATCATCAGAGCCAAGCTCCTTAAATTCCGAAGAACTGGTTTCATGCAGGCAACTGTAAGTATTCTCATATTGTTTCGATGGATTCTTTTTGAAATGTGTATTCTGCTTCTTGGCTATCCTATCCGCCGCACTTTTACTTTTCTGGGATACCAAAGAGTTTTTGATGCAATCTTTAACATTTCTTTGTTTAGCTAATGCGAATTGGGTTTCCAGATATTTGTTTATATCAACCATTTTCCAAATCCAACAAGTATTTACATGCTAGATTCTCATTGCGATTTCATTATCTACTATTATTTACTACTTTCAACTTTTTTTTACAATAATAATACGGCATATACACACTCAGCCAACAAAATATAAAGTTGAAAAATGAACGATATTAAAAAAGCTTTTCAGTGAAATATAGGCGTAAGATATCGTCAAGAGTCATAAAAATTAATAAATGAAGAAAGTAAATCGCAAGTGCTAAAAACACTAAATAATTAAATGTTTAAATTATTGAATTACGGACATATTTTTGCGTCTAGTTTATTAACCTAACTAGTATTGGACCTAACCGAAGTCTTACGTCATGAACTCCCACCAACCGCAGCGAGATTGGAAAAGTGAATATGACCAGCTGACAAGTCGTCTATTGCAACATTCATACAAATTTTTAATATTTCCCGCGGTTTTCGACGTAGGTAGTTCATAGACAATAAAATTATAATCAAAGTAATCATTTCTGATGTTAATGATACAAAAGATATTTTAGAATCATAAAAACGTATATCTAGAATGAAAAAGCAGAATTTTTAAGATAGATTAACTTGCAGATATACATTGTGATGTACATAGTGCAAAGTTACATTTCTTATTTTAAACGTAACATCACGCCTGTTATCCCCGAAGAGGTAGGCAGAGGAATGTAGTACACTGCCACATTTCACCAGTTAGGTTAACGTCCCGCTATGAAATAGGTGATGAAGTTCTTATTTTAATATTTCATGTTATCAGTCTGTAAAAATTGTCAATGTCAAAAGTGTCATTTTCAACATTGTACATGTGCCTTGAATTGAAGATTTGCTGAATTTAACCATTTATTTCAATTTCTTGTCATATGACTGTTAAAACTACAAATGTGCATTAATGTACTAATCGTTTAAAACGTTTAAGGACCATTAAAGGCATTTTTACATAACCTCAAAAGCGATTAACATTTTTATCACAACATGCTGAAAACAAAACGAAAAATCAACGGAGAGGAATCCGTGACATCTAAGAAGAAAAAAGTGCAGTTTGATACAGAGAATAAAAATAAAAAAATTGTTGAACAGAAAAACAACATTGGAATAAAGAGCAACAAAGGATTTAAGAATCAAGATGGTAAGGGTAAAAAAAACTTTAAGAAAGATCAAGGCAAAGGTGTTAAAGTCTTTAAAAAAGGTTCCAAGGATGGTAAAAAATTCATCAAAGGAAATTTGGTAGGGAAGCCTCAATTATCAAATGACAAAAAGCAACAAAATGGAGAAAAACCCAAATGGTCGGAAATGAAGAAAGAGCGAAAAAACTTAAGATTAGTGAGACGAAAGGCGAAAGCAACCGTTGAAATATTTGAAATCTCTCATAAAGCTAAGTTACTATCGGCTCAAATTCAAAGGTAATATTTTTCTACACATTAAATGTGGTTATAAAGATAACTGAATAAGTTAATTTGGTATTTGAGTCATCATGTCTAACAGGTTTTGAGAGAATTTGATTCCCAAGATTTTAGTATTTACTTTTTATTTAATCTAGTTAACATTTATTAGTATTCTAATATAGATTCAGCAAGTTGTACTCATTTTACACATGTATTAGCACCATCAAAAAGACTAATCAGAAAAGTTTATATAAATGATTATGGGTAACATAAGTAACATTGTTTCTGTTGGTATTGTGTTAGATCCTATTAGGTAAATAGCATATTATGGTCCCCTACATACATAATACAACAAAAATCAGATAGCAAAGTTACTATAATAAAAAAATTATGATAAATTAATACTTTCAGAAAAGTGGTGAAACAGGAGTTCAGATTGAACGCCTGCAAGGAGCTCCACTGCTTGCTGAAAGGCCAATACAAGTCACTAGCACTAACACATGACCTGAGCAGAGTGATACAGGTGCTGCTGAAGAACAGCCCAGAGGACATCAAAAATGAGATATCTGAAGAGTTATTAGACATCATGGTACAGATGATGCAATCCAAGTACGCCCACCATGCTGTCAAGCGCATACTGAAGCACGGCACAGACTTCATTCACCATGAAGTTATAAAGAAGTTGTTTGGCCACATTGTGTCACTCGCTTCTCACTCTATAAGTGCTCCAGTCCTGGATTATGCATATGGCGAGTTTGCCACAAAAAAGGAAAAGCTACATATGCAACAAGAGTTTTACGGTGACATATATAAAAATGTAAGATTACAAATTGTTTTAATCTCTGAAAAATAATTTTTTAAAAATCATTAAAAAATAATTGTTACATACAATTTGCCATAAGAATCTTGATTAAATTAATGCTGCGACTCCACCATTGCTATACCATGAATCAGACCACTAATCTGCTTTAAACTTATCTCATTCAATGACATTTAGTTCCTGTTTTATGGCTAATATAAATGGAACATCACATCACACATCATCAGCCTATCTCAGTCCACTGCTGGACATAGGCCTCACCCAAAGAGCGCCATCGCGCCCTGTCCTCGGCTTGCCGCATCTGCAATGGAACATAACAGATAATAACTTAATATGTATTCTGAAAAAGGTGCAATCATAATTTGTTACCAGTTATAACCCATCTATGGCATGGTCTATATCCCAAGTTCCTTATATTATATTCATAGTACAATTTTGCATGGTTCATATGATATTAATCAAACTATTTTTTCGCAATTGTAGACTAAGGATGATACAGTGACCACATTGAGAGATGCATACAAGGACAGTCCCGAAATGAAGGTGGCCATCTTACAAGCATGTAAAGCGAATGTACAACGAATCCTGGACAAAAACTTGCATGACAGCGAGTATGTCTAATATAAAATTATATGAGGATATAAATATTTTATTGAAAAGATTAGATTACTTATGTAGATAATATATAATTTGAATTCTCCCATATTTTCTGTGGCTCAACTGGTTACTGATGTACCCAGGTTCTTCATTAACCAACTCCTTGGTCAGTCTGCCATTAAGTTTGCTGCAATTGATTAGAGTCCGTAAAAAAGTACCTTGCATATCCCTAAACTTGTTAAGGCCAGCCTGAAAAATCATACTGTCGCTTATTGAATAAGCTTAAGCCGCAAATTGGCAGTTTTTACTTTTGAATGACATTGTATAAAGCTAAATTGTGAATTGGCTAAAAAACATAAATATTCAGCATTACTTAACATCTACAAACAGTTTATCTGTTAGAAAAACTGGCTCATAAACTATTGAAATTAATATAATTTGAGCAGTTTATTCAATCCCCTGTTAGGTCAGTCAAAATGACTTAAGTGGTGCTGTCGATAAGTGAGTTAAGCCAGTACATAAATATTCATGTGTATGTACAACCATGAAATATTTAATCATAAAATTTAGATCTTATTTTAACATTAGTAGTTTCAATTAATAATAAATGAATGAAGGTAAATCGCTTAGCAATCTGTGGAATGATATTTTAAAAGAGTCAATTTGGAATTTGTTCCTATCTGATAGTTGTTTTTTTCAGACTTCTGCATTCTGTTCTCTATGACTACATGCAGGAATGCAGTGCAGAAAATAGAACAGAGCTGATTGCGACTTTAAGTCCATTAATTGTGCCGCTTAGCAACTCTCTGCCAGGTGTGAATGCAGCTAGTATTTGTGTCTGGCAGGGCACTAATAAGGATAAGAAAGTAAGTTGGTAAAGTAACAAAGTAATTTTAATAACCTTTTTGTATGTTAAAAGGTTACCATGGATTTATCTATGATCAATTTTAGAAAAAAACACATTAGCTCTCAATTGTTGCTGCATTATGTTGAGTTTTTTTAAGGATTACAAAAACACCTTAACAGTATGGATTAGTATTTATACATTTTTATCCTGCAAATAAGATTAAGAAGTTCTAATTTAGTTATAAAAGGTTATAAATTAATTGTATTATTTATATTATAATTTCTATTCACTTACAGACCATACTGAAAGTGGTTAAGGAACATGTAGTACCTTTGTGCAAACATAAGACTGGTTACCGTCTCCTGCTGGCAATATTTGATTCAGTGGATGACACAGTTCTTGTCAAGAAAGCTATAGTAACCACCATTGCAAATAATTTGAAGGATATCGCTAACGACCACTGGGGCAATATGGTAAGTCTTTTATCATCATTTAATACATAAATAAGAGCATCATATACTAGTTCAATTTTATATTTGTCTGTAAACAAGTAATGGTATAATATTTGCAATATTTAATGGTAGCAAATTCGAATGTAAATATCATTAAACTTTTCAGTCAGACCACACTGCAACAAATCATATATGAATTCATCAAGTCAACAACATCTTATAATAATGAATTTTGTAATACATTAACAGGTTTTACACTGGCTCGTTAAGCCTAAGGACTCAGCAGCATTCCATCCAAGTTTTGTGAAGTTCTTGGAGGAGGGTTTCAAAAATGGCACATCCAAAAAGGATGCAGAGTTGCGTGTATCGGAATTACGTGAGGCCATCTTGCCGGCTGTGAGACAAGACATTAAAGAAGATCCTGACTTTTGGCTCAGCAATAAAGCTGCTTTGCTGCTAGCTGTGGCTGTGTTGTCATTGGGTGAGAAGTTCGCTTCCAAGGCAACACTAATTGGTTAATTGTATACTTTCTTTATAAACATAAAGAAATATATTGAGATAGTTTTCATTTCCTTCTGTCAATGTTTTGTATCTCATTTTATGATTTACAGAATCCTCCAAGGAGATTTTAGATCCTATAGCGAAGTCCATATGTCGCAGCGACTGGGTCATCAAACAGGATGACAAAGAAGTTCTGGCGGTAGAGGATGCAGGACTACACATGTGTTTGAAAAAGCTGGCCAGCTTAGACAGTGAGGCAATGGACTACACACTTGGGGAAGCTATCAGTGACGTCTTGGAGGGAGAGACTGTAAGTAGATATATTTACCTTTAAGAAATTTAAATGTGAGGGTCCTATGGCCTTGTATTTAATCTTCAAGTGTACCATATCATAACTTCACACCTGTGTATCCCCAAAGGGGTAGGCAAGGAGAGTAATATGCTATCTGACCCACTATGGGGCAATGGGTGAGCCTATTGGCATTGCAGTACAAGCCAGAACAAAAAGTGGGTACAAAGTTACAAAGCAGTCTGTAAACATCTAAATCTGCTGTAGAATTTTAGCACTTGAGACTGCCTACAATATATTTTATTTAGTATCTTTATTTGTAATTAATGAAATATATGTCTTTTTATACAAACTGGTAGCTTTATCTGAAGCCAGAGTTATAGTTAAACAAGTATTCAAGTAAATATAAGCTATAATTCATATTTATCAAAATTTTATTTCACAGATCAAATTATGGATACCAACAAATCGAGGATGTTTTTTCCTATTGAAACTTATTGAAAGTAACAAGGAAGAAATAGCTAATAAACTTGTCAAGAAAGTCAAACCTTACACAAGTGTTCTGAAACAACAGAAGTCTCAAGGCGCCAAGTTACTCCTACAGGCTGTTCAAAAGAAATAAACACTCCGACTTTCAACCGATTGTTTTATTACCATTTCAAAAATTTAATGTTTACCAGATGTTACCAGTATATCAAAAATAATTGTTACAATATGAATAAATGTATACAGACTGTAAAAATATTTTTATTACATTTATAATTTTTAAATAAATGTAATGGATTTTTATAATAATTCTGACTCGATCAATTCATTTTGAGCCAGGGGAGCTACCAAGTCAAACAGAATACAGTGAATAACATAGCTTTGCCAGGTTAAATGTTAATCAAAATATGCACAAGGTGTTTTAATCAATATGTTCACTTAGCAGCAAATTCAGGATAGTCTGTCATTTTAACTTCAAACTCCAAATTAGGATTAATTCTTGTTGGCATAGCACTAGTATAACTCAATTTTTAATTCCAAATAGGAAAGTACATCATTATAATGCAATAATTTACTATAATTTATATTACGCTACTATAAATATCTGGAGCCACACAATATTTTTACATTTCTAGACACAGGTTGCATTTCAACATCACCACAACTCGCACAACACACCCATAACTTCTATAAATATGTCATTTTTCATCCACCCACAGCTTGTCTATGGGTTTACATCCAACACTGTTCACTATGCTCAGTGATTTATTGACAAGCTCTTCTTGTATAGCTGAAATTGATCTGCAACAACAATCATAATAATGAAAATTACTTCAGAAACTTCAATAGTTTTTACAATACATATAATATCGGGATGCTTATGTAAGTGCAGGAGACAACTATCCTAGGTAGCTGACCTATTTTATGAGTAGAGCAAAGTATGAAGTTTGGGAGTATACATGTAACACCATACTTTATACAAAATGTAATATCACACCTGTAATATTTGAAAAAGTAGGCAGAGAAGTGTAATACATTCCTAAGTTTTACCAGTTATATTTACCCAACCTGGGATTTGAACTCAGGGCCTCTCAATCAGCAGTCACACTTGTAACCAACACAACTAATGAGCCAGTCTTACTCTGCAGTGTCATTCACTTTAACTATAAATGGTAGCACAGATTTCACTCCATCTATAAGTGGTAGGTGGTACAAGAAGCTGTGCTCTGCAATCCCTAACCCATGTGGAGATTATGAGTACAGCCCCTTAGGAGATACCCATGTCCAGTAATGGACTCCAATAGGCTGATGATGATAATAATTGGTAAATTCACATCACTTTGTGGTGAATTTAACTGTTTAGAACTGGACAATTTTAAACTTGCCCTCCTATATGATTTATCTCTGCCTTCACCCTCCATATTATTACCTAACTCCTATGTGTTACTTGATGTGTGTTTAAATATTTTTTTACATATATTTTTTATATTATCATTACATATTATATTAAAGATTACATAGACAATTTTTTACATACAACTCTTATGAACTAGAATTCGTGTGACTTTAAGTTTTCAATAGACGTTTCTAAATAATGTGATTATTACCCAGTAGCATCCAATACGTCCCAATTGTCTTCATTCAAATGCATATACATATTGAATACTTTCTTCTGAAACTCTAAAACCTCATACCTGAAAAAGTACTAGAATTTAAAGACCATTTGCCATTATTATTAACCGACTTCAAAAAGGAGGAGGTATTCAATTTGTCTGTATTTTTTTATGAGCATTTTTTATAATGTCTTAGTGTAAAAATATAAAGCCAGAGCAGAAATACACAGGTTATTATAGGAAAGGGGGATGCAAATTGTGGGATGCACAAAGGAGCCTCCCCAAGCGGTGACTGTGTCTAATTAGTTAATTATAGTTATAAACATACTACCTGCTGACCCTGGACATTGTAACTAACCCTTTCAACACGATGGCTGATCACACAGAGGCCCCTTTCAAGAGCAACTAATGAGATCAGCTGTCAATAGAGCCCCAAATATTCATAATTTAAGTCTTCAAATAAATGTAGCAAAAGTCTGATTCAGAATATACCTTTCATTTCCAAAACCTTTCCGGCTTTCAATAACCTCTACTGGCATTGTGAGGAAGAAGACCTTATCAGGTTTCGGCAAACCTATGTCTGGTGATTTACACCAAGATATGTCCAAACCTGTAAAGAAATGACATTCTACTGCATTACATTCCTAGACCATTATTCTCTAATGATTATATAATAACTCATTTCATATGCATGGGCAAAGTATGTTAATTTAAAATTAACACTATTCAGTATTTCTATAGTAAAAGTATATTTATGTATATTGGGCCTTTACAATATTTTAGTAACTTGCCAAAAAATCTTACTTAAAGGATCATTTCAATCATAAAGAAGACTCCTTTTAAGAAAATGGATTTAATTATCTGTTACTCTTCATTTCTACACAATTCAGTTTTTATTTACACTTGCACTTTAACTTTCACCAATATTGATCTTTTATGTTAAACACCCACCGTGGAGTAGAGAGTGACTGCCATATAGTGAACAACAATCAGACTGAGCTACTACTAAGAATTTCCAGTTACAGAAACCCTACAGAATCCAGCCCGGGGATCAAATCTAGAACCTCTAACTTATCAGTCACATTTGCAACCGCTAGCCCAACAAAACGACATTTGATACATAGTGCAGGCATACCTTTGGCTGCTGAAAATGCAACTCCCGAATAGCAATATCTATCAACAATTACACTAATTCCTTCCATCAGCAATGCTTTGATAGATTCCACTTTCTCCCAACGATTTGCAGAGAACAAGAGATGAATAGCTTCATCGGTCAAATGTTTCTGGAACACAGCAGATGCAAGTTTTAGCAGTGTTATAATTGCTATATGTAACATCACACCTGTAATCCATGCAGAGGAATGTAGTATACTCCCACATTACATCAAGTACATTTACATCCTTGGAGTGTATACTTAAAACATATATCGATATTTATATAAAATATAAAATATTGGAACCTGGTATCTTAATAGTTTCCTGGTATTTTAATTAATTTTTGAATATCAAATACTCCCCACTAATTCAAGTTTAATATAATTCTTCAGTCAAATGCAGAAAGCTCTTATAGTTAGCAGTATTAAGAAAGCACAAATGCACACTCCGAGCCACTACTAAGTATATAGATTAGAAAAACTTCATTATACCTCATCCAGGACCTCTCGAACAGTAGTCACATAAAATACTTAACAATAGAACAAGATAAACATTTCTGCTCTTCATAAAAAAAAGGAATTATAATAGTTCTTTGAAATTTGAATACCGAAAAAAAAGGTTCTCAAAATTGCTACATAGTAATAAAAAACATTGAGATTCAATACAGTGGTATAGAATATTACCTTAGAACACAAGTAGCTGTCAATGACTTTGCCAACCTCTGTGCTCCTGTCGGGAAAGTTGGTATATTCAACAGGAATCTGTTTCTTCTTTAAATTTTCAACTAAAATCATTGATTGATTCATTACACGACAGTACAAAATACAATAGTTAATGATTTTAATCCTACATGTGGAGATACAAAAATGGAATTTCAAAAAACGCTGATTAGTCTCCTGTAACTCTGATAAAAAATGAACTTACCTAACAGTTTGCACTGCGTCGATTTGCCAGTTCTGTCTACGCCTTCAATTACGATCAATGCACCCCTTTTTACTGTCATATTTAACTGTTCTACTGCAATAATAGTGTTTCCCAGTATTATTTCGTACGGACTGCAAATATTATAAGCAGTGTTTTTATCTAAAACTGGAGGGTTATACACGAGCAACTCGGTTAGTGCTTAAGTAAAAATGACAGTAATACACAAGTATTAGTATATACTTCAGTACAGGATGTTGACATTTTCAGAATTTTAGCGCGAAAAAGCAAAAAATACATTCCGTTATACGTTTCCGTCACAGTGATTAAAACACATTCTTGAGTTCAAATAGTTTTATTCAATTCATTATTTGTATATATATAAAGAAATTACTTTCACTAACTGACTAATTTACGCCCAGTCTATACTTAAATCCTTGGATGGATCAAGCTGAAATACTTACGAGGAATAAGAAGGGATATTTTTAGATACAACACTTAAGGGGTAAAAAATGGGTTGAAATTTTGAATTAATTGACCATCTTGCTAGTTACAATATCGTATTTTTGTAGATAATTATTGAGAGTAATGGAACGTAGATAGAATTTACAAACAAGTGACGATGTTGGTCTACGTAATGTAACCTTTATATTTTACGATTTAGAGTTGAATATACTTTATGTCCGAATAATTATAACACTTCGTTACGTTAAGCATTTTCTATCACTTTTTCCCAGTGAGAAACCTGACGTTTAACCTTGAGTTGGGCTAGCTGCGACCGGCGCATTGGAGGAGGCTGTGGCCTGCGCAATAGGTCCGGCATCTTTGAGTTGCGATGTGATGTTTTCATTATCCATTTTCCTAGTTATAACCAACTTGAAGTTAGCCAGATTCTCAACTTTGGTAAATGCACAGGAGTGAAGTGAACACATATAACATTCAGAATCGGTGACTCGCGTCCGCGTCGTCCTTTATACCTTTTAAGTCTTTTTATTTTAAATACTTCTAAAGTATATTATTATATTCGCGTTTTTATGTAAATATGAAAAAGGGGTACAAAGTAGCGGATGTAAAGCGTGAGAAGAAAATTGGCGTCGCCGCGGAAAATCTCCAGGAGCTCATTGATAAATCATGCAGAAAGTTGGGTGTAAGTTGTTAAGTCCGTATTACTTAGTGTTTTGTTGTGTAGTAAATTGTTCAATATTGTGATTTGGTGATTAGTTTAATTTATAATATTGTAAGTTGGGGGATATTTGCTGTGCTCTGCGGAATTAGGTCAAGGGTAGATCGCCGCTGCAAGCCTTGGCCGAGTTTCGTGTAGCTTGGCCTAATTCAGTTTATTGCTTCCAGTTCAATGTCAGTTCATCGGAGTGTCGATTGTTCGTTGCGGAAGACGGGACCCAGGTCGACGATGACGAGTATCTCCATACTCTGCCACAACAAACCCTTTTTATACTGCTGAAAGATAAGGAACAAATGGTAACTGGTATGTTTAAAATTGGAATGCATTTTTCAAAATTCGAAATTCAGATTTTTTTTATTGGAACCTAAAAATCGGCTAATAAAATGCCACTGAAGTTTATTCATATATGAAATCCCAAAAGCATAAGAAAAATAATTTGTTTTCTGACCAGTTTTAAAATTTTGACCATAACGAGGAGGTTTTAGTGATTTGATTTTCTTTCAATTGCAAGTTTATTGCAATTGCTATGGTAAAATCACAACAAGATCAAATTTTAGGCATTTAGTAAATATTCCATACTATTCATAAAGGAATATCTTATAAAAGTCGTGACATGATGAGATACAATGGAATTTATTTAACACATTTTATTGCAGACTTTGACTACTACTATGATTTAATTCGGTCCACCAAGAAGGACTACATAGATACAGGACTGGCTGCGAAGGAATTCCTAGATACCAATTTCAAGGAAAAATTCAAGGTGTTCCAAAAATACATTGCTGCCTCTGATGATGCTCGTACAATGCTTAGTGAAAGGACACAGGATCCCGAATGGTTTGAAGGTGTGTTTTTTAAAATATATTACTTATGTAAAATATATACATTAATTATTTTAATTTTTTTAAAGTGATAGGACTATTCATGTCTCTGCTAATGTGTAATGAACAGGATATTGGTATAGTTTTGAGTATTTACTTTAAAAAGTAAATGCTCAAAACTAATTAGTAGTAAATTAATTCATTAAAATTGAAATTAGTGACATCAGAAATGTATAAAAAAAGAAAAAAGTAAACTGTTTACTTTTTTCTTTTTTTTTCAAGTATACGCAATATATGATTCACCTGATTTAATAGTTTGTGAAAGTACATCTTTCCATTTAGCATAATTAAAATGTATCATTTTAGGGTTAGAGTCATCAGAGAAAACAAAGGAGCAGTCCATGTCAAAGCGCGTGAAGGATCGGATGCGCGGATATTACTACAAGACGAAAACGGCGCTACAGTCCTCTGAACTCTACATCCACTCGAAGAATGGCCGCGGTAAGAAACTAATCGACCAGTTCCTTATAGACCTCCGAAAGCTCTTGGAATGCAGGAAATACAATGAGGGGTACTTCAACCGTAAAGCTGATAGGAAGTTACGTCTCTGCAATCAAAGCGGTGAGTTCGAATGTGGCGGTCTTTGGAACAGCGAGAAATGTTTGTACTTAAGTGAACATTTGATCAACCCCTATAGGAGCCGAGAAGAGAGGATCATATTTCAAACTTGGAATCTAGATCATAGGATCGAGTTATCCCGATCAATAATACCTAAGATTTTACAATCTATCAGTGGTTTGTATAATGGTGGGGTTCGGTGTGTTTCGTGTGAAAGAGATTCTAGTTGCGGCGAAGTGGACGCTGATAGATATTTCTTACAAATTTTTACGCGGGAAAACCTCAAATTGGTTCATATAGTTTGCCATTACAAAGGCAAACACGACGCGGATTCCGACGTTTTTACAGTGTGCCATAAATGTTTCGGCGGTCGTAGCATAGAGCCTAATAAGTAAAGTGAATCAGTAATATTATAGATATGTTGTTGCATTATATTTTCTACGTCTTTTTGCTGTTTTCTCTTGCTATTAGATACGCTAATTTAGACTGGTTCGGTAGGCAATAGTACAGCGTAAGTGTAGCTTCTTGATTCTACTTAATAGTAATTTCCATATGACCCTTCTATTATTACTTCTGTCAAAAAAAGAAAGAAATTAAAATCTTGCAATTTTGGGTATTAATATTGATATAATAATAGCGATAAGTTTCTCTTACTATATATATTTGTTTGATAACTTTAAAGATAAAACTTCTCCCAAAAATATTTCGACAAAATATTTAAGAAATACTAATGAAATAGGTATAATATTAATCAAATTGGTATCTAAACAATTAATTATGTATTAAATTCTATACAGATTGGCGCTAAGCATCAAAATAAATGTGCAATGAAATAAAAGCTGATTTAATGGCGCGAAATAAATTGTTTTTGGAAGTTTAGTACAATTCGAAATTTGAATTTATTGGGAACCGTCATAAAGACGCGTACTCTTAATACTGTAGAGAGAATACAGTTTATTCCTGTGTCAGACTAAAATTATTATTATAATTAAGTAAATTATTACCTTACCTTAGATTAGAAGTTTTAATCAAGTGATTTAATATCATGTAGCCTTTTGAAGTAGTGATTATTTACATCTGTATTACAATGTTATTGTAATTGTTTGATAGATGACAAAGATTTTTCTATTCCTTAATTGATCTCCTCTTCCCTTGATAGTTTAGCATATAAGAATAATCGTATATTATGATAATTAGAATGAAGTGTAAATGAAAGTATATTTAATCAATAGTTATCATTAATGTTGATCAAAAATTATTTTTGTACTACTTTGTTGGGGAATTTTATTCCGGCATCCTATATTGTAACTGGTTGTGTAAAATATGTTTCTTAAATCAACTGAACGTAAAATTTTAAATCATGAAATGACAGATTATATTTTTAATTACCATAGATATATATTTCTACACATCATCCAAGGTAACACGGAACCTCTATTCACATACAGGGTTATAGCTAGACCATAAACAATATTGTTTATATTTTTTTTTAAAGTGATCATTACATTTCTTGAATTACTGGAACCGTACGTCATTCTCCGTAACTTGAAATGGTTTTGGAGAGGTCTGAAGATTACAAGTACGGTGTTTCAACCAGGATTGGGGGATTCAAAAATATTAAAAAAAGTGCCGAGTGGCCGCAATAAAGTTTGATGCATCTGCTTTGTGATCTGGTTTATTCCAGTATCGATTCTATTATTAGCAATAAATAATGGTGATAATGGAACCTATAATTCAGCGTAATTTGCAAGTATTTTATTTTAAACTAATTGTATCGTTTAATTTCGGAACGAACGAATTTGTTGAAGCCTTCGAAAATTAAAAATTATTGGCTATACAATGGCGCGAACTGGTAGTAACATGGTTTTTTGAAAGCCAGTATATTTTTAATAATCTTTTCATTTTTTAATTTTTTTTCTAAATAATCACAATGATATTTGTGTAAATAATCTATTTGTTTTGTATTATGATTGTATTTAAAAGTATTTTTATACTCTTTTTGTTTAAGCATACTAACAATAAATAATGTCTGAAGCACAAAAATACAGAAATATGTATTGAGTAATTTGTTATTTATATATTTCTATTTCATATACCAAACGAATAAATAATATACTATCCATATAAGTAGGTATTAATTTGTTATTTATACAATAAACTTAATGATTCACTTTATGATCTTATCACACTAAATATCTAACTTTCCTTTAGATATTAAAAAATTGCAATAGCCGTTAATAATTTATAATTGAAATAAATAAGTTACTTCACAGATCGCAATATTTCGCGAGGAACAGCTATAAAAATGATCTAAAATCGTAATGGCAACAATGTCCCATATAAATTGAGTTAGTAATGAGATCGACGTGTAATTAGTGTTAGAAGTACATAGCGAAATTGAAAACTATATCGTATCTTTTAAATTTAAATATGTAAAGTTCTCCTGGACGTTCTTCTTTTTGTATCTTTATTTTTTTGTAGATACTTTAATTGCCAGTAGTTTGTATTATTATTAGATGTATTTTTTATATATACATATTACATTTTCATTCAACATTCAATTTAGCAGTGATATTAAAATATGAAAATGTATGAAGCACATTGATTTAATTCTTAATTTCTTTCTTATTAGCTTTCTATCAAAGTTAGTTCATTGTATTATTTCAACTCACATAATTTAATTATGGAAGCATTTAAGCGTTGATGCAGATTTTTTTTAACTCGAAATTAGACACGGTCCGGGCGTCTACAAAGAGCTTCTCTGAAATGTCTGGCTCTGGATCATAACACAGCAAATGTAGCGTTAGGGCCGGGTGTGGACAATCGATCGTTTATTTATAATGGTTTTAGGCTGCCTACGTCGACATAGTAACCTAATTAGAAAGATATATAAAGGAACCCTCTAGATGATTTATTTATACACGTCGATTGAATAGGGTTGTGGGCGCTATCTATAGTTTTCGTTTTATGTATACTCTGTATTGAAAATATTTTTTTTCTCTTTTGGTCGTTCTTGTATAAGCATTATATTGATAACAGAAATAATCTTCAAGAACAGATAATAAGTAGAGTGAGTGGTTATGTATTTCATACAAATTAACACTAATGGAGTGTGTACTAACATATAGTAGACAAAACACCAGTATACCTACACTTGTATGTTCATAACTGCAATAATTAATTATTAATAACGATACTAATTTTTGCCTTCTCTTTTACGACTTATAAAGCGAACTAACAAAATGTTGTTAAGTTTATGAACTATCCTTTTCGAGTTTTATAAAAGAATGTTTCTCTTCGATTTTTTTTTTACTCTATACTATCTGATTCCACGACCTAAAGTAATTTTTTCGATACGCACAAGTGGTAAGATAATTTCAATTTAAAATTACATTAGACTTGGTTAAAACAATTTTTTTTATTACTCATAATATACACAGTAAAACATTTTGAAACATAGTTTTAAGATTTTTCTGTTCGTGTTACTAACGCAATCCTTTAAATTTTGTTTTTATTGCAAAGTACATCGACAAGGAACGATGGTCGTTTAACGCTAATGTGGATTATTACCAACTTAGAAATGAATTGCTTAATAATGTATTCATTTTACCATTTTGAATTTTTATAACAAAATATTATTATTACCTGTACTTACGTTCCTGTAGTAATATGATTCTGATAATATAAGTAATAAAAAAATTCTTGTTATTAAACTATTATATCTACAAGTGTACCTACATGTTAAATATATAATGTGTATGTAGATGTTAGAGATTTTATCTATATAATATATTTTCATATATTGTTAAATAAATATGATAAAAAAATGTTCACTTGATCTGTTCTGAAACGTAGTTGTATTTTAAAATATTAATATATTAGAATAAATCTATATTATTAGAAATAAAATATATGTGATTGTAAGGTGACAAACGTAGTACTAGTGATATTGACAGCAATATTTTTGAATATTACGTAGTTTGTCGTTATCATTATCATGACATCTTTAACGACAATTCGCGTGAGATACATTCTCTTAAATATCTAATGAGGTTGACAAAAATCAAAGATACAATACTATTATTGACACACAAAAAGTAAAAGTGTTGTACTAGTTAAATATATCATTGACTTAGTATTTGGGCATTGTATGAGACTAAATTAGAACCATTTTACAGGGCTGTGTATCCATCTTTACATAATTTAACAGTTTTAATTTTGTCATCTCGTTCTACCTCGATAGCAGATGTCTATGGACGGCAGTTGGTATTTATGACTATGGCCTGTGTTAGTCTCAACGCTTTAATAAAACTTGGTTTTTTAATTTGAATGACCTTTATAGATATTAATATAACGTCACAACAGGTCCTTTGCGGGGTAGGCGTGAAGGTAAAGAAAATATCCATCCCTATTGGCTTAATGTAATACTTATAAATTGGATCTCTCTCATACACTCCGTCTGTATCGTTACAGATGTCATGATACAATGTGTTGTGTAGTGTCCCTCGAAGCGAGCACAATATTGTAACTGTAGACGCTTCCAGAAAGCTTTATAGCGGTTTCGTATGTAGGGTACTTACCGTAGGTTACGTGTACTTTACAGTATTGATCAATCACCCTTACCTTTCCGTAGCGTGTTGAAAATGTGAACAATTAGATTATAGAGAACGATTTGTTAATTGTTCATGGACTGTCAAAATATGTGTGTTATTTTTATTGACTTTGTCATGTGTGGATGCATTTTATATTTACGTATTTCTACACATATTCGTAAAGGTCGTCACATACTCAGCTATATGTCGTGCTATGGTTTATATTTTAAATGATTACAGAGATTAGGTACGTTATAATAACATATCTTTGTGATCATTATCTGTGCGATACTATATCTCGCTATATCTTGCTATATTTGTTCACACGGTTCACGATATTGAAGTGAGATAAATATTATAATTACAATGCGTGTAGCCACTCGAATTTTACTATAGAAAATATATCGTAATATATCATAATACGCCTTACTATAATATATGTTATTACGCCATAAGTTACGATCTTACTCGCTTGTTAAATGAGTTTTATTATCATAATGAGAGCATTAAATGTTAGATTGGGGACGTTTACTCTCAGTGATGTAGGTCAAGTGTTGATTAATTTCGCATTTTAGCTTCGTACGATTTCTTAGTAACAATCTATTCAGCTCTTTGCGACTTGTGAGTTTCAAAACAATTTTTCTTAAAGATTTGCTCAGGCGGCAGATTTTAATGACACGACAACTTCGTTATAACATTTTTTTTATAATTCGGCATAGGATAATGACGCTATCATCAGATCTAATCGTTCCGCTGCTAAACACTCTGTTCTCATGAAGCCCAGATTAAATGATTAAAATAACCCGAATAGGACGATTTTTACGTATTAGGTACATACTCACCCGTAATTCGTAACTATAAAGTGTCGATCACATCGCTCAGAAGTTTCATATCAAAATGCTCCTTATTTTACGGATCCTAGAGATAGCCCGACTAGTTTCGGTCCTAACCAAGGACATTCTACTTGAACTGTCGTCGACGTAAATAATTGTATATGTAAAACTGTTAATTTGAAATTTATAAAAAACGAGGTTAATTAACGCTTCTTATTTAACACATCGTTATGAAGAATACAAACGAAGCGTACTTCGTTATATTATATTGAAGTATATAATAAATTTGTTTATACGGTTACAAGATATTTGAATTATTTCATGACTGAAAAGATTTTTGAATTATTTCATAAAGGAACTGAGATGGTGTCATTATATGTTACGCTTAGTGGCTATTACTAAGTCATATTACATTTTTTAAAATAAATTATTCAACTTAAGTCTGGTTTCAAGATAGGCCGACTGTTGTACTATCAGTGTCGCCAGATGGAGCTTCTGGATAAGTAAATCGAATTGGCGCGAAACTAGTCCGTCATCAGACAATGGAATTGTTAGTTTTATATGTAAGGATAACATAGATTGCGCGTGACTTTAAATGTACGAGTTCTCAAAACATTACAATTTTGATATAATACAATAAAAGCCATATAATCTTGTCACATTGACTTGACAAATTTCCGTTTATGATTGTTCATTACAAATGGCGTTATGGCAGAGTTTTATACATGTCCAAAGTTGTTTATCAAATAATTACGTGTGCTATGTATAGCTAACATTACATCTGGCTCTGTATCTATTTTATGAGTTGAATTTGTTATAAATAAATGCATATTTCATAAACATTAATTGTTTTATTGTAGCTCGTTTCATATGTGGAATTCAAAATAATGTTGCATAATGTTACATTAATATGATATTCCTACTAAATCTACATAGGAGTCTCTTTTAATAGGCTTTAAGAGGAGAGTTGAAATATAAAGTGTAAGTTTCATTTTTAAATTTAAATAAAAGTGATTAAAACATTTGTTTATAAGAATATACTTTATTAACATATGACAATACACTAAATCTATTTAAAACTACCTCCTCTTCCTCCCTGGTGCCTTTTTCTTAGGATTCCGCTGTCCTTTGCCTCCTTTGGGCTTCTTTGCTGAGAATTGTGTGACATTACCTTTACCTGTGCCCTTACCCTTGGGTCCTTTCATTGTCTTTTTTTCCACCGATCGACTAGAAAAAATAAGACACAAAATTAAGCAAACTAGACCTCTTTAACACATTCATGAACACATTTATTTTTGGAAACTATCCCCAGAATCTCAAATATTAATTGCAATTCAATATCATTGCATATACTGTGTGCAGGCGGTCTTGAATAGGTTATATTATGGTTTTCTAAAGTGCATATCTCTAGATGAAACAAATAATCTTAATCAGTACAGTTAAAAATTCAACAATTAAGATATCTTTACTAATATTGCTAATTTTATTAATCTATAATTCACCTTAGTTTCATCCATAAATATTGCAATGGATGAAAATGTGCCCGATGTATGCCAATGGGCTCCACCCCCTATTTCATGGTAGGATGTAAACGTAACAAGTAGAACATGGGATTGTATTACTCTTCTGCCTACCACTTCATGCTTTACAGGTATGATGTTATGTTTGTACAGTCAACATCCTATATGAACATAGAATTACAGCTCTAGTGTTTAAAGGGTTAATGTGTTCTTGAACCCCTGTGTGCGATCCATTTTTGACTGTTACATTACAACCAGAGACAAATTTGATGTTGAAATTGCAAGTGAGAAATGGGAAGTTATTGTTAAAAATTCAAATCTCGATACTAACTGCACTTGCTCTTCATGTATATGCTTCGATACAGCCTTCTCCATGTCAATCTTGGGCCTCTTATTCAATATCTTGTCTATCATATTCAAATTGTTTTCTTTCTCCGCCTGTGGTGTTGGGATGGGAGCTTTCCTTTTTCTCTCTTTGCCAGGAATGAGTTCGTGGATGCCTTTTCCTCTCGCTTCCTTCTCCTTGGGCAGTTTATCTTGGAATTTTCCGAGTGACGCTGTTGAAGCTTTTGCAACAGTAGCTGCTGTAGACAACTGCAGTGAAACAATATTCGTATTAGTAAATAATTTTGGTATTTCTTTGTGTGACAATAGGCCCACCACATGGTGGGATAAAAATGTAACTGGTGAAATATGTGAGTGTACTGCACTCCTCTGTCCACCTGTTCGGGATTAACAGGTGTGATGTTATGTTTTTCCTTGTGTTACTACTAAATAATGAACTTTAGTACTATAAGGGACAAATTTTAATTCATATGAATTTGGCGCATGGTTTTAGTGACAGACAGCAATTATAATTGATATATTAGTCTGTAGGAATTATTGAAATGTAATTTAGAAAGTGTCATAAGAAGTATCACACAGATTTCAACAGTAAGATTGTAATGTAGTTTTATAAGAGGGGTAGTTCTGAAATGTTACCCATAACAAATTGATAAATGAATAAATAAATACATAAACTATTAAATGGCCTTCACTAACCTATTTTATTTCCATGTTCCTATTAAGTTTTCCATGAAAATAAATAAATATGCATAAGGGATAGTACATACTTTTGTATAAACAAAATGTACTGCTAATCTATGGATCACTCTTGTGTTTCAGAGCATGATATTTACCTGAGTGGCTGATGCTTTGTCTGATGTGACAGGTATACCAACTCTAGGTATTTTGACTTTTCTAGATCTAGCTACATTCTTCAGTCTCTGTAGTTCATTCTTGGCTACTTTCTCCGATTTCTGACTGGCTTTCTTCTCATACATATCAGTCATTGGGTCCACATTTTGAGGCACTTCTATCAGCCAATTCTTCTCCTTCTCAGCAGCAGCCCTCTTGAAACTGTTATGCATAGAAAATTAGTATAATGCAAAGACATTATAATTCCGATATTTTACATTTACCAATAATCTCTTAAAGCTCATGTACCTTATATACAACTATGTTAGAGCTTAGTTTAGCGTGATATTTAGTATTCACTTATTATTAATATTTTTGAAATAAAGATGTAGGGATGAAAACTTGGACCAAAATTTAACCACCTATGAGCCGCTTCACCCTAGTAATGACTCACTGTATTGAATGAAAGCTAGCTCAACTCATCAGTGAGTTATTAAGAGTCACATGATTCTTTACTATGTACTGACCCATATAAAGGCACCCATTTCTGCAATTGTTCATCCCACTTCACTTTGTCCTTTTTAGTCTTTGTGATGCCCTTGGATTTGGCAAACTCCTGCCACTTAGTCAACGGTTTCGGTTTGGGCACAGGCTTCGCTCGGGGTAATAATGTAGTGGGCTGTGACAGCTTAACAACAATTGCTTCATCGATCCTCTCTGTGGGTAACTCCCATATCTTGTTCAGTAGTAATTGTGTGTTGTCTCTCGTTAGAGACTGTAGGTATGTGTCTCTGTCAGTAGCTGACCTAAAAAAATATAACAAAAGAATTTCAACAACACAATAAAACACACAAACTCCATTGCATCCCTGTTTTTCACTGGACTCTCTCTGAATTAGCGACTTAAAATACGTTAGTGATGGTTGAAGATTATTCAGGTGAGCTATGGTACAGAAATAACCATTAGGAGCCATTCATTATATCAGAAACACCATAGTGGTCAAGTAACATGACATAACAAGACTTGTCCAACCACATCTTTAACATACAGAAATACTCATTTAATTTACAGTTGCCCAGAAAATGAAAAAGTACTGATCCAGTAAATTATTTAGAAACTTTAACTAAATCAATGGCACAATAACCATTTTGGTCTGAAATACACATGTTATATTAAAATTTAATAAAACCCTTGATATGTATTGATATAAAACAAAAACACATGTAAGAGATGAATGAAAAGAATATTGAAAAATGCATGTTTTTAAATTTATATTATATTCGGTAACAACTGTCTATTTGCTCAGTCAAACTGCACGAACAGTGAATTCCACTGAAAATCAATGGATATGGTGCTCTACATTCAAGGCTGAGTAAGTCAATCTCCTTCCATAAGTATATAATAATTTTTTTTTTTTTTTATAATATGGAAGTAGCAGACGAGCATGCAGTCCACCTGATGGTAAGTGGATACTGCCGCC
>DWTO01000061.1:0-29635 GCA_018244755.1 Jemadia pseudognetus
ATCATCCATTCTCTCAACATGTCCGAACCAACGGAGCATGCCCTTTCTCATTTTTACACCAATTCCCTCTTTCATACTAAGCATCTTCCTTACGTCAGAATTACGAACGAATTCTTCATGTATTCCATGGAAAGTATAATATAGGTAACTGGTAAAAGTTTGAGTAGTGCAAACCTCTGCCTACTCCTTCGGAGAAATATAGGCGTAATGCTATATTTTTTGTATAATAATTATCAAATGGATTGCTTGTAATTCTGTACGTACCTGTCAAGTAATACTTAAGCAAAAAACCATATGAAGGGAGGACTTAGAGTTTAAAATGAAACAAAATATTACATAATATCGGTAGAAGCGAAATATTTGTACTAAGCAGGTATCGAACCCACGATCCCTCAGATTCACTAAGCACTGGACTAGCCGCCAGCCAATTTCTCATCAAATCTATCCAATAGTGGAGACAAAAGGATCGTAGTTAAAATGCTCTCTTGCTAGAACCCGCGGTGCGACGTCCCTTTGATCTCGCCGCCGCGCCCACGCGCGCATTTGCACAGAAATCACATTTACAACCTGTTGGCCGATAGCCCGACACGATATACTTTACGGATTCTTGCATCGTTAGAATGCTGCGCATTCTGATGTTATAACAAATTGATCCGCGTAGGCGTTCACATGTTAATCAAGCCGGCTTTATTGAGTTAGTAGAAGCTACGCGAGCATTACAACAGTTTTATTTCAAAGTATCGATATATTGAATAGAGAACTGTGATTCAAGTATACATAGACTTTCGAGTATGTTCGCGTGCATGTTCTGAAAGATTGCGCGGTAACCCAGTACTACTACTACTCGTAATACTGGAGGATAAAACAAATCTGTGTAGTTTCTTATTAATTTTAAGATAAATTCGGTCGTAAAATTATATGAAACATTATAAATAAACAGTTAGTTTCATTCCGTATAAATATACCTACCTATTAGTATATATAACTTTATAACTTGTCAAACAAATATCTATATTTATTAATCAATATGTATATTATATTTATAATTTATATTGACTGCCTCGTTGGTCGTGTTGGTTACGACGGCGACTGGTGATCGGAAGGTTCTGAGTTCGATTCCCGGGTCGGGCACTCACACTTTTCCAGTAGTGGCTCAGAGTTTAGAAATTTGCCCGGTGTATGGCAATAGGCTCACCACCTTTTCCATATTGGGACATAAACGTAACTGGTGACACGTCGGAGTGTATTACGCTGGTGCCCGTTAGTGGCCAAACTCAAGAACCTTTTAATGACAGATCGCGATATTTACGTCCACCATTAATCATAACACTTAATTTGAAATTAAAAAACTACACTAAATTTGTTTCATCAATCGCCCGTAAACACGGAACAAGTAAGCTTAAAACAAAGCTTGTTCGGTTGTAGAAAGCGCAACTTTCTTGCAGCTTTCACTGGGTACTGGGTACCTACCTACCTACACCTACCTAGCGGTACCTACCTACCCACAATGATTTAGTGTTTATTGGCCGGCCGTAGATTGAATACTGGCCTGATTCCTTACAATGTTTGCCTGTGTTTATAACCACATAACATTGATTACATTTTATGGATTAAACTCGGCTCAGTTCAGTAGCAAATTCAAATTAATTTAGAAATACATGATCTAATATTTACAATTTGTTGATCGTTTACTTCAGACCTCGGTGATTATAGCATTATAGCGGTAGGCACACATAGCCGCTTACTTCCGAGGCGTTGTAAATTCAGTTGACATCGAGTCTACAGCTATGCTAGGCGATTATATAATGAATTGTTCCTTCATTATTTTCCTTCTGATTAATCATATAGAAAAAAATGTAGGTAATAATAATTACTTGAGGGTGCAACTGTTTCTCGTCTCACTGCCAGGCACTGGCCAGTGGACTCGCCCACATCTGTGGCACGACATACTCTATAAGTACCTACTATTTATTTGATTATGATAATAAATAAGTAGCATTAATTATTGTGACATGTTAACACCCAATATATCTTAACCCGTGAGATCTGCCCTTCTTGACTACAAATAATCAATAACGGATTATAACATTATACCGTCACGCTAGCTCCCTCACAGAGTGGGCAGAAAGCACCGACGGCTAGAAATATTCATCCATACATACTTGGCATGTTTCTATATACATCGCTCACTTCGTAACAGAGTAGAGTATGAATATATCGAATTGTAAGCTTTCGTCCGCTGAGTGCCATGTTTACTGAATATTTATTTGCGTGTGATACAAAAATGATAACGTTCAAACATTACGACAGCCACGCGGCGGCCTCGGTACGGAAACCACTTTATGTACTGCAGCCATTCTACGTCGTTAAATGTTCAAAATTGAGCTGTTCCGTTATTTAATGTTCAAAATTATTACATTTATTACTTAATCGCAGCTCACATAGACCGAATCGACGAAATAATTGTCGGTAGAGAAAAAAATCCAGTAATAATGCTGAGCGGCTATTAAAATATTTATGTGCCGCGGAGACCACGCAATGAACTATCAATGTTTTATAACTCAAATATATGTATATTCAATGACTATTGTTAGCTGCGTATTTGCATGTGTATTATTATATCATCACGTTAGGTTCTTTACGGGGTAGCAGAGATCATGGAGTTCCAAAAATGTCTACTCTACACATGTGACGCGTTCCTTCTGTTTTCACCGCGCTGTGAGCCTATGTATGTATATGATTTGCATTATATATATTTTTGTCATTCTTCTATCATCTATTCTCTCGAAGCCGGCATTCGTGTATGAAGAGACTGATGATTATAGAAGAAGCGCGTCATGTTTTAAAGAGACTGACTTGGCACTCGGTGCTCTCTGCCTACCCCGTGAAGGAACTTGAGTAATGACATAATAATAAAGTCATTCAATCACGACTGACGAGTGCCAGAAGGCGGCGCGCTACGCGGGACGCAACCGAGTGTAATGTTACACTGCACGTGTAACACGAGCAGCTAGTTATTAGTACTAGTGGTTTTTATTTATAGAAATGATAAAAATTGTAAGTCCGTGGGCAAAGCCCTCGCTGGGGTGACGATGCTGCGGGCGGCGCGGGCCCGGCGCGCCGCGGGACGCCTGCCGAACAAGCCGCGTGGTGTTAAACACTATATTTCATATATCCACCGCTGCGCGGGTCCATTCCCTTGCGTAAAGCCGACGGGTTATAAAATACGAACAATCTCCACTTTAAACAACAACATATTGTTATCTATGGACGGGAAATGTGACGATCACCGCTTTAATTTCAATGGCGAAACAAATCATTTAGACATTATCAGTTTCTTTAATGCTTCATTACTTTGCTCATCTGACACTGTTGCTTACTGCTAAATGCAATGATAGAACAATTGGAAACGTCGCTTCAAAGTATCCGCTTTAGGTACTAAGGTATAGCTAAGGAATACTAAGAGTTATTATTTATTAGGTTTTAATATCACGCCACGGTTCTAAGGGTCTAGGCGAAGAGCAACGAAGTAGGAGCAAGTGGGTTGTTGTGTGTTTTTTACAGGCATTAATATTTAAAATTCGTAACTGAATAAAATATATTATTTGTTAGAAAGGAAATGTTGATCTATGGTTAAGGAATCACCCAGACGGCCGGTTCCGAATAAAGAGATGATTAATACGAGATCGGCGTGGACATTGTTCTCTTCGCCTTCAATATAAATAACGCCCGCGGGCCTACCTGAGGCGGAGGCGCCCCCCAGCGCTAATGAGTCGACGTTACCGCTCGAATAAACTACGAGCCGACTCTATCTATAAATTGAACAATTGACATAATTCGCCGATTTTTATACAGTTTTTATGTCCACTGTGAGACTAAACGACCTATAATTGTTGCAATAAAAACATTAATTTTGTTTTATCGTCTCCAGGTGTCAAATATGTCACACGCGACTATAGTCATCTGAACGCAAACTAGTTTCAATATCTCGATCGATTTGCAAGCACATACGAACAAACGTCTGGACTTGATCGTGGTATTCATCAAAGATAAAGTGTAATCCAGCAAGTAAGGTGGCTAAGGTGAACTAGCCATTTGGGCTTGAGTTGAGAGCGCCCCAGCGGGGGATCCGCTCCCTACTGAGCGCAACACAATATACCGAACCTAAGTTTAATACTTAACAACGAACAGTTGTTCTGACCGTACTTTTTTGTTTTCATATTTCGTTCCGCCATAAACATAATCGTGTCATGAGCCATATGGGAAAGGAGGACGCGAATTGTGGACACCCTAGCGCTACCATAGCGCTTGCTGCATATTCATGAAGGCGATCGAGATTTAAACCGTTCGCATCACTTTAATGTGTGTAGTTATGTAATGTGTGTAAGTATAATGCGTGCGGGTATAAAGGGTGTAAATATAATGTGTGTAAACACAATGAGATGTTTATTAAGGAGGTAAGTGTTTTGAGGTGTAATGGATTCTTGGTTTCGCACGACCGTCACGTCCCCTATAAATCGTCGGAAGCTTTTGACAGCAAAAACAAATGGAGTAATTGAAATTTCATAAAACGAAGTCGACGAGCCCGCGACCACACGGCGCGCGCATGCACCATCGACAGTCAATTGGCGTGGCGGAAGGTAAAAGTAAATTATTTCGGTACGAAAATGTCCTGAACACAAATAATATACAACCAAAATGAAGAATAATTGAGGAGTTGAACAGTTTAATTTTTATAGCTGTAAAAGTTAGACACTGAGACTGTTTAGTTGAATGATGGTTTTTAATTTTCATTTTTGTAACGTGTGTTAAAAACGATAATGTCAATGTTTAAGTTACTAATTAATAGATTTGAGATACCTAAATTGAATTGGTACTAAGGTATTTGAAATGTTACCTACAGATAAAAAAACGAACAATGAGGTACCATGAAATTTGTTTTTTTATTAATCAATTTTAAGCGCAAAGGACAATTTAATAATATTAATAAATTTGACTGTTCTTCAAAAATTACACGGTCAATGAAAGCGCAAAATCTATACCTACGTTTGTGCTCTTTTGTTATAAAATCGTGATTGGGGTCAAATCTTACACTTTAATTTTTTTTTATTCCATCGTGGATGCGTTTACTTTCGTTGTGACTACAAATAAGGAAAATTATATAAAGAAATCACTTTTAATGCTTCGAAATCAGCCGCCTGTAGGAAGAGTGTGTATGAGAGTTATGAATGTGCAAGCAGGTCTGTAAGGATAGAGATATTGAGCACTCCGTGTTCTCTGACTACCGCGTAAAGAATCCGGCGTGATGATAAAATAATCAGAATAATATTTCAGCATGTGTCCTAACGGAATTTCGAGAGAACCATAATTATAAAAAATTACGTTATTATAAAGAAGTTAGGCCCCCCAACGTTCGTCGTGCTAAATTTAACGCGCAACAAGTCAGTGATTTTAATTTGAGCGTTGTCTTATTTGAGTTAATTCGACGGCACTCTCGGGACGTTGGTTATTTCAGTGCCGTTTGTATAGCGAGGTAGCTATGTTATGTTTCGTTTCGTTGAAAAAATTGTAGGTACTCATCGTGTGCCAGCAGGTTCACGTCCTGTTCCGTGATTAAATGTATACGTGGCTATTAAAATATGGCAGTTCACTAAGTGTAGTAGCCCAGCCTACGTCTTCAACGAAATACACGCGTGGTATTTTGACGTTTAATAATTTATATTATCTTATAGTATTTTCATAATCTTCTGAAAATCTACTTGAATTCTTAGTAATACGTATTGGAAAATGTGATATTGATCGATATTTATAACAGAATGATGTGTTTTAAGTATAATTTAATTTGGAATAGCTTTTAATGAATTGTGCAAAGTATAATCTGCATTGGAAAGAAAATACCTAAATAAATAAATAAATAGAGCGAGTGGCAAAGAGTATACTTATTTTATGAGTTAATTTCCTTACTAGAACTAGCACGTTTACACGCAAGCAACGCAATAAATTATAAGCCAATTATCATTAAAGGGCATTAATTACAAAGTTACTTCGGTACTTTAGTAGTGAGACAGCGATTCATAGCTAGACACCCGGCACCTCGAGTGCGCTACTAGTGTTAATGTATCCAGCCTTGAAACTAACATAAAACATGACCCATTTAAATCGCTAACAAGATTTTTTAATTTTCAATAAAGTTCCCCGTACTGCCACCCACCACTCACGTCTCCATACACATAAATCGTTCTCTTATCACTCCCGCTGATAACGCTCGCTGGAGCCATTGGTCACGCCATACAACATGGCGGCACTTTATCTCAACACGTTCACGTGCACACGTATACGGTTTTATATAGTTTTTTCACGACTAAAGATACGTTATCCGCTTTATGTAAAGGTTTGCGGTAATAGATATTTTCATACAAAGTTGTTTCGTTTTAAACGCAAAGATAAAACGTGCGCCATAAAGAGGTTATTGTTGGTTTATTACTAATGAATATACTGATTTTAGATTAACGGTTGTGTTGTGTGCGGGAATAGTTACGTAACTTGCGTAGTTGTTTTAGGTAAGTATTGTAACTGATATAAGAAATAAAGAGTTATCATAAATACATCTTGTTTAAATTGGATGGTCGGTTGTAATAGGTTCGTAGATATTATTTCAATTCAATGATTTACAAGTCATATTGCCAGGCCAACTAAGCACTGTATCCACGGGCCGGTCCTAATAGTCACTTAAATGGGCGTAAATAAAGAAAATTCAAAGACGAAATGGAAGTACGTAATAGGAAGCAGCGGTGAGGTCGTGAGGGGACGACGTCACGACGCGGAGTCGAGGCCTCCGGGCCCAATCGACCGCGACGCCGGCAGTGGAGTGTTGGCTCTATAGTGGGCCGCGTAGTACTATGGCCGTACGATGGTATTATTATCTCTACGGAAAGTTACTACGATAAAAAAGCCTTTAATCGTTTTTGACGATAAATTTGACCGTGACTCCGTCGAAAAAAATAGATTAACATGACTCAGCTTACGTTAAGTGTAACACTATAGACACCTAGATGTTGTTGTAAAGTAGAAAGATAATTGATTCGGATAAATTTTTTTTTAATTCAATATGTTGTATGATTCACAACTCGAGAGGGTACATAAGACTTACGTACGTACGGCACTGTACTTAAGATACTGAACATAACATTATATACATAACATATTGTACTTATATAAGATATTCAAAATCTTAAAATTAATATCGCGTTCTTCATTTGCGTAAGTAGTCATGTTTTTAAGAACAAAAAAAATACACTTATATAGATGAATGTAAACCGATCATCATCAGCTACCCGATATTCGTTCCACTGTTGGACATGTTGGGCCTCCTCTCAGACTGCGAGGCGCGGCAGTGGCCGCGCGGGCCAGCGCGCACTGGGCGCCAGCGAATATTACTCAATCATAATTCACATCGCGCCGGTCGTCACGTCCGACGCATCAACTTTTCTATTTGCCGCCACAAACCGCACAAATCGATCGTCGACAATAAAACGCTCCGTTGACATCGACATTGTCACGTCACTACGGGCGCGAAGCATGACGCTCAGCTGTTGCGAGCCCCCTCCGACGCCTAAGATACCAAAATGCCCAAAAAAGTCAACGAACTTTAAAAAATGAAAGCATAAGATATTAATTA
Source organism: Jemadia pseudognetus (assembly GCA_018244755.1). Classification (NCBI taxonomy): domain Eukaryota; kingdom Metazoa; phylum Arthropoda; class Insecta; order Lepidoptera; family Hesperiidae; genus Jemadia; species Jemadia pseudognetus. The sequence goes on from DWTO01000061.1 coordinate 7,679, forward strand.
CTTTCATAATCGGTATGGCTTCTCTCAATTGGTAAATGCATTCAAAATTATTATATTATCATACCAGGTCCTTTTTGCGATAAGCAGATAACATTGAGCGTCAAATCTCATCCTTACAGATCTGAAGTAGGTACTTCATCTACATTCTCTTATTAATATATTTTATTTATCATTTGGGAAACTATGTACTTACAAACAATACTTCATTACTACGAAAATTGCTAGATATTAGGAGGGATTGGACATTAAAGCCAAGTCACAATATGTCAGTAATGTACTGGATAATTAATTAGTACTGCCGGCCACTGCAGCCCAGTTGTGGTCGGGCTGTAAATCAACATGTCATACACAGTCATGATCGATGCTCGCGTTCGCACAGTTTGTGTATAGCTCGACCTGTATTATTACATCATCACGCCAGGTAACCTACGGGGTGGGCAGAGAGCATAAAGTCCAGATATCCTTGCAGAGCTGACGTGCTTCGACATTCATCGCTTTTCATACAAACTCTTCGCCGCTTATAGAACAAAGATCCCTTATACAACAAAGCTGAAATCCTACCTCGTGTCAGCTATCATCTGAAAGGTAGGTAACTAAGCAAAACTTTGTTCATTTCAAATCCGTCGTATATGGACGTTTGGTAGTAGGTGCATTGCAGTAGTGCAAGGACCGCAGCTACGTCACAGAGAGTACATTACTGCAGTGTAACTGTACCCCTATGATTTGCCTTTGAAATACTGCTAATTTGATTGAGGAAAGTAATTGAGAAGAAAGAACCGTTGTTTGGTTTTATAAGTCGTGTCAGACTACTTCGAAGCGACATTACCTTTGAATTGGGCTTTACGGCTTTTTAAATAATTTCATATCATATTGGTACCTACTTTTTTATGGCGTGTGCAGTTTGTCAACCCGTTTGGCCAGCGTGGCTAACTGTGGCCTTAACACTCAAAGTAGACCCATTTCCAATAATGCACTGATAGAAGGTGATGATATTAATTAATATACAATGACGTACATATGTACATGTTATCCGTGAGGTCAATGAACATCGATACTAAACGTTATTGTTAGGTGTCATACTTGTATAATATCAAATAACAACAGTGGGATTAAGTTAATGAAATTCACCAATTATTTTGCGTGTAAATATATACATGGCAAACCACAAATGATTAACTCTAATGTAGTATCCTTATGTGTACATTTGTTTGTAATATATAAATAAATATGTACGGTAATTACTTTTAGAATTTCCGTCTATATGTATGTATAATTTATATAATATAGTTACAAACTTTATTAAAACTTTTAGTATGTAGGTACAACATAAGTAACTTTAGGCTTTAGGAAAGTTTATTATTCCCGCAATTTACTATAATTTTTGGTACCCTATTTTTCATATCATTTTCATCATCATCATTGATCAGTTTCCGCCCTATGCTGGATATTACCTTCTCCAATAATAAGCCAATGCGTTTTATCATTTTCTAAAGAATCTTGACGTATAATAAAATTATTAGCAATGAATAAAAGCAATGACAATCTTTATACAATTTTAACTGCAATATCTCAAAGGAAGTATAAATTCGTAATTGACCAACATATAAAATGTACCTATACGAAACAGTGGGCTGACGGATCGCAGGCCTTAGGCGAGCCGAGCGTTGAGCTCTACGCAATATTAATGTAGCACATTCCCACTCGGAGCAATAAAATAAATGATGTCATTTTTTGTAAGCGCAGGGTGCCCTTTGGGCCCACCGCTCGCCGCTCGGCCCCATCACTAGCTATTGTCCAGCAGCCCGCGGGACGTCCCTAGACAAAGGCCCCGTAGGCGCCGCTCGGCTATTTTTTCAAATTTCGCAAACGCCGACACATGATTTTCGTATAACGCACTTTATCATAATTTTCGTAATATATTGCTTTCGTCGACCGCTCTTGTGAGCCCGCACCTGCTGGACGCGCGCAAGGTGCTCCTGTCTTCCACATCATTAATAACCTTCCCTCGCTACCTTCCGAAGAAAGTCATGGTTAGATAATTAAGCGCACGGTGTTTAAGTACACTTATTAGCTTTCGTACGCGTAGATACAATTTAAAAATGTTTGATTGCATTTATAACCAACTGGTTGATATTTTAATGGGAGTGAACGATTTAATGGGTAATGGTTATAATTTTATTGGCATTCATCTACTATTTATTACTATTAATTCTATTACATTATCACGCCTGGTCCGTTACGGCGCGGATAACAAACCCCGAGTGCCACATAAGTTTATCCTTACAGACCTGACCTGCTTCCTTTACCTCGTCATTCTGATTATACCGTACCTTTGATTTTTATTGCTCATTGTTTTATGTCGTATAAACATATCTAGAATGAAGGCTAACAATAATTATCTATGCATATTTTTCTGTTATTACAATCTTTCGAAAAAAACAGTTCCTACCTTCGTCGTTAGATGCTCTGGATTTAAAAATTTCGCCATTAACGATTTCTTGCGTATAACGGTAAAAATAATACGAAACAATTAAATGAAGCACCTTAATGTCGTATGTTAATTTGTAAAAACTGTAAAAATATATTTTTAAGCACATGATACAGCCCGTAGGCACTTGACAGCGGCGGCGCGAATGTCATCGCACGTGGAATGTTCCAGATAACGATTATTATCGCGGGCTGTTTGGACACAACCTTGGCCGGCGCATCCGCATTATCTAAAAAAAGCGCCGGTGTAATTGCAATAAATTTTTAATTTTAATCTTTATTATTAAAACAACGGCGCGCGATCGGCTCGTGGGAATAAAGACAATAAAACGTCTAGTTTACAGCGCGTTTGTTGGCGATTCTCGTAAAAATATGAAACGTATGTTTGTGCCGCCCCGCGCCGCCGCCGCGCTGCTGTGCCGCCCGGGAATTGTCTTACTGCTTTTTGCGGCCGCGGTGACATGCTCCACTGCATCACGAACCGCCTGTCGCGGTTTCAAATATATTTTTGCTTTCCTTAGTAACTTTATGATACTTTTATAAGAATATTCGTGACATAAATTTACTGATTATTATAATGATTGTATCATGGCACCAGGTCCGCCTCGCGGCAGGTAGGCAACACTGTCTGTCAGACACACCTACCACCACACACCCGACGCGCGTCTTCTACATTCATCACTGTTCACACGCGCACCGATTTCGGAACTTCTCCGTCACTGCTGACCCATGTAGGTCGATATGAGTAAGTACCCAAGTCATGGGCTCCCTCGGTACCTGTGTCATTAACATTCACATTTTACATCTTTTCAATAATTCCTTTATTTGTCATTCTTTTTACGCGTCAGGTGACTATCATATCATCACGCCAGACGTCCTACGAGGGAGACAGGAAGCACCAAGTGTCGAGCATCTCGTATGCTTACAGGGCTGAAGTGCTCCTATATGAATCCCTCTCGACATACGCGCCTGTGTATAAACAAACGAGACAAAAGAAGTATCGATACACGCGTTATAAGTTTTGTAAAGACTCAAAGCGTTAAAGCCCATACAACTAGTATAGCGTTTGTGGCCGCGCTGTATGCGCCGTAATGCTGCGGTCACCCAGGCTTTTACCCGTTTGCCTCGTAACTCGTGAAAGTTATAGTATTTGGGGCAGTTCAAAGTAGCCGACGGATATTAAAAGAAGAGATATGGTCGTCCCGCCGCCGATATACGGCTCATTCAACCGAGGTCCCACAGTTCCGACGCTTTCGCTGCGAGCCCGTGCGCTCCCATTGACCGGTTTGTTCGAAATGACGAGTTTTTAACATGTTATTTTCTACCTCAATAATGTATAATATAAAGAAGCTAATTATCGATGTTATGTGATTGGTTTTGTGAACTCTAATATCGATTCGAAATCTCGGGTAACATCAAAAGCTCTAGACGTGTACGGATGGAGTGAGCTCGAGACGATTCACCTATCGTTATTGTATCAACAAATATATTTAATATATTATTATATTGTTTATTAAAGTATGTAAAAAATAATTAACCATATGTGATAGATATATTGGGCAGTTAGTATCTGCCTAACCCGTAAGACACCAAGCGTAATAGTGCTATAATAATGTACTACGGCCTAACGCTTGTACAACTCACCTCTATTCCTACAAACACTGTAAACACACGCGCCAACATTACACCCAGTCGTATCAATTATAACACCCCTCACTGACCTCGGCTAACGCGACGCACACACGTACCGTCGGCTCTCGCATCACGCCGCATCACGCCGACTCACACATTAATCAAGCCGCGTCAACGTACAGCGGTGGTGACATAATGACACGTTCTCGAGACAAACACTTTTTGTCCCCCACTATCAATCACTGATGACACCGCCTTCCGTGTGTAAATTACTTTCTACTAATAGACCCTTAAATACCTTTTTATCGCGAACGATTCGGGAGATGATAATTTGTTCATGACTACGCGAGCCGCCCATCATCATAGGCGCGGCATGTACTTGTATGTTCAACACATTCCACGAGCCTTCTTCTTCAGACACATCGGCAATGTCTTGAAAAGCCGGTGCGTCTCAAAGAACGTGACTTGTTTGCGTAGATTTCTATTCAATATTATTATATCGTCTCTCTAGGTCCCATGAGGTAGGCACAGAACACCAAGTACCATTTTTTTATATTCTTACCAATCTGATTTGCTTCAATATATTTGATCATCACCATGATTGACGTCATCATCATCATTAACAGTGTTATCGTTTACCTAACGACTAGGCACGGGTCTTCTCTCAGAATAAGAGCAAGAAGGCTTAAGAGCATACTCTCAATCATTCACATGTAGGTACAATTTTATTTCGCTCTCAGTCAATACCACAGAGAAACAAGTAGAAACAAAGAAAATTAATCAAATATTAATGATACTAAACATAATATTTTGCTAATATGCGTAAATGTTTCCCACATAATAATATGTTGATGACAAAAATAGCAATTTAATTAAATATTTCTGAAATATTCTGCTATTTAATGTATTGATAATCCTTTATGTAAATAAACAATTACAATTAACGAAAAGCGAAACAGAATTAACAATTAAGGGAATAATTATAAACGGATAATTAACTAAATAAATAACACACATTATCCGCCACTGGTATTGTGTGTGTCAGATGCGATATGGACACACATAATTAGACTCAGAAGAAACGAATAAAATATCACAAGCAGTGATAGCCTAGAGGTTTGAAATGCAGCCTGTCCAGAGGCCTGGGTACAAATCCCGGCGTGAATTTCTTTACAAAATGTGTGCTTTAACATTAAACATTACTTACTACAACGGTGAAGGAAAACATCGTGAGGAAACCTGCACACCTTGGAGTAGGTACGCGTAATATGTCGAATTTATAGTTTTAGAATCACTGGCTCACTGAAATGTAATTAACTCAAATAAATTATTATTATATCATCACACCACACTCCTCATGGGATCAACAAAGAGCACCGATTTATCTAGTCTTTTTTTACCAATTTGTAGCGATTAAATTTTGAGAATCACTGTCTTATTAACACCTAACCAACTCCGATACATCTTTCGTATTATTACGTACTTATACATTGAATAATTCCTTACGGAGTAGGCACAATGCTACCGAATACCGTTACACCAAATTAACTGCCAATATGTTGAAATTAAAGTTTGAGAATCACTAGCTCATCAGCATGTAAACATAGGAATCTCAAGCATTAATATCTGCCAGAATAACAAATGACATAAATCATAATACAATATTCACACTCGAAGCGTGTATAATTGCGACAGAATATTGTTTCAGCGTCTTGTAATAGTGATTAATAGCTCTATTCTAAATTATACATGCTAATTGTAGCGCGCGGTGAATATACTTTTGAACGACGAGGTAATTTGTAATGTACCACTATACTAGGACATTTTACGACCATCATATGCATATACGCACATTAATTAATTCGCTACTCGCACACGAAACGCGTTAAAAAACCGCAGGAAAGTATAAATGTAAACGCTTTTTATTAAATTAAAAACGACCTGTAATAATTTTAAACAAGTATCGATTGGTCTTTATATGTAACATCGTTTTGTAATATGCTTTTTTTTACAAAAATGTTCGTTAATAATGTTACATAAATTCGAATATTAGTTCATTTAATATACCGTTTTTTTTTATAATTTTTTTGTACTATCATTAACAATCTGTCGTTACTACATATTAGCTGTCATCGCTGGAATTTTGCGAACGACGAATGTAGCTTTGATACAATCTGTCAAATAGTTCAATTGATTAATTAAATAACTTAATAGCATTTTATGAGAAATAATAAAATATTTATCAATAATTAGATAGGTATAATGAGACGAATGGACAAAAAAGGTATTACTATTAACGATACTATTACGATAACCAAAGAATCTTCAACGTGATTATTATAAAAGATTTACGTCACAATAAAAAAAAATGCGTAGGCGTTAAAGAGACAGTCAAAATGTACAATATTTATATGACAGACATGTCGCAGCGGCGAGTGAAACTTCAACGCCGAAATTCCTATTAACAGCGGTGCGCCGCGTCGGCGGCGCCAAACGATACCATCAAAATAATATAATTTTATTTTTATTTTAGGCGCAATGAAAACGCACTGACATCCACGGTTTGACGCTAACTACACGCGCTGTCAAAATAAAATATGAGCCAATAAGGGCGAGTCGCACGCCGACAGGGCCGTCACGCCGAAGGAATTACGATATATGAACTTATTAAAATATCTACGTTTTTTTTTCTTGTTTCGCGGTCGGGTGACACCGCGTTGAGGCGGAGTGACGTCTTCGGTTTGTTTATTTTCGTGCTTCCTATATTCAGTTAGATGACGCATAGCTTTGAAACTATGAATACTCTTATAATTAGATAAAATTTAAAACTGCCATAAAGAACATTTTCAAAATATCAAAATATCTAGTACCCATTTGCTTGTGTGAATTGTAACTTATATTTTCAATTTCGAAAACTCATAGCGTTAACTATTATCCGTGTTAAGCTGTAAAAGTTAAGCAGCAAAAAAGCTGTTGTGTCACAGCAAAAATTTATCCGCAAAATTGAGTCACAGACTTAGACCGCAATTAAAAATCGCATTCTCTTCACACACATGTTAATTCAAAGGGACCGATAGACGGCTCCTTCAAACGCTCAATCGGTCACACGGATCGGTGTTAACTAGTTAAATCCGGGGAAAAAAATACATTTACAGTTACGCAACACATGGTAGCGAGTTTGACACGCGCTAAGGCGAACTGACGAATGGCGGCAAAAAATGTTTATGAACCCACTTAACATACTTGACGTTGTTTACAAAAGCAATAATATCGTGTTGTACTACAGATTATCGGATGCTGTTTGTTTGTGATGAGACTTTAACATTGGCTGAGGATTTATGACTTTGCGTTTCAGTTATTCCTAACAATTTTTTAAAACATGAGTGGAAACGTCAAGTAAGGGATTAATAAAAATAGCTGAATAATGCAATACAGGTAAATGACCTTTTAAAATTTAGTATGGGAATGAAATATAAATAAATATTGCGTCATTTTTCTTTATAGTTGATTCAACGCGTAGGGTGTTTACAAATATTGTTCCCGATTAATTTAAATAGTTTTGATCTGATTAGGTTAAGTTAAAAGACTACGAGTATATTATTACGTAGCATCGTAATCACGCCTGTAATCGCTGAAGACGTAGGCTGAGGAGTGTGTACACTCCGGCGTTTCACCAGTTATGAACGTCCCTCTATGGAATAGGTGGTGAGACATATTAAGCCCATTATTTAATTATTAGAATAAATACGTCATTTCACCGCAGATGCAACATAAAGCCTACCGTCCACGAACGCCGCACGATCGCAGTGGCGGTAAAAAAATGCGGTAATGTTTTTCGTTCGGAAATCGTCAGCAACAAAAACTGAAACAAAGAGGAAGGCGCGCAAAAAGCGTGACCGACAGATGGACGAGTCTCAGCAGACATCTGTTGCTTAGCCGCTGTGGAGAATTGCGTACATCCATGTATTAGTATAGATTTAAAACATTAAAAAGTTAACCGTCAAAGCAAAAAAAATACGAACAAAATACAACCGAACGCTTGCGTACAACGTTGAACCGGGCGTAATAAATGAACCGGCTAATCGAAAATTCTAGAGATGATTTAGAAATCTAAAAGTTTGTCTCTGTCAGCGCTGTTTATAGTCTGTGCTCCCGTTAATTAGGACATTTGTCATGTCGCTGGAAACGCGCGCCATATTCAATTTTGCAAAACGTTTCGAATGCGGCTGTGATGGAGTACCAGCCATTCGTAACGGTTGCCGTAGGTTTGCGCTGTGATCAATAGAGGTTTTGTTCGAATCAATTTAAAGTTGGAACGGTAAATCAAACGACATACTTATACGTACCTACATAGGTAACCTTAGAACTGGCAACGTACTCGTATCATCGAGTAGGACTGTAGAAGTTAGATGTTCCATAAATTCACATGCCTTGCTGTGAAGTTTTAGGAATAAGTGACGTAGTAAAAGGTCTGAATTGTAAGGATAGAGATATTTGGTACTCTCCGCTCTGCACCTACACGGACCCGGCTTGATGATAATGATGAAGTAGCGAGCTTAGCCGTTATAATAATAAATAAGAGGGAAAAATATCTCTGTCTACCCTACAAGGGACCTCACGTGATAGTATAACAGCAATAAGAAGGAAAATGCATTGAATAATTAAAATATGACCAAAAGATATCTTTTTCGACCGCCCGTGGACACTTTGGTCCAGATTCCGTTGAATCAAAACATCGCTTCTTGGAACTGCGCTCAATCGCTTATTGCGTTCGAGTTCTAAAATTCACGCTTTTTAAATATCGATTTCAGCTGAACGATGGAATGCCTGATTCGACTGTTACAGATTCGACACATCGCGTTTTCAGCTTTCATCGTTATGTACAGACAAATGTATAAATAGTTACCGTATTTTGATAGTACATTAGTTTTTATGGTGAAATATTACTTAATATAGCAAAGGCCAGGCTGTTAATGAAGCTTTCCTAGTGGTTTAGAATTCAACTTCCCGACCCGAGTGTTCTACGCTCAAATACAAGCCTCCAGCTTCTTATAATAAAACGTGTTAATTTTAATATTAATTATATCACTAGCTGTAATGATAAAGATACATCGCGGAGGAATCTGCCATCTTAGACTTCTCCATGATGTACTCTAACGCGTGTGATATCTGCCAACACGCACTTGGTCAGCGTGGCGAAGTATGGTCCTAATATTTCTCATTCTGAGAAGAGACGTTACCAACTGAAGATTGATAAAGGGGTCGAACGATAAAAAGATGATGATACTGAAATATTTCTGCTAAATACACTTAATGAATATGATGATAAAACTAGGGGTTGTTATTAATATTGAGAATTGTTCCTTAGTCATGTGTAGACTGCCAACCTGCAATTAGCGTGGCAGTCTGCGGTCTGAATCCTCTCATTCTAAGCTTAGACCCGTATCTCAACAGTGAAACTACAGAAGGGTTGAAAAAAATGAAGGCCAACTTCAACCAATGTTTTGGCTTAAAGCAACTTCAATCACAGATCGTAGATAATAACAGTTGGAATTGAAAAAATTAGCATTACCTAGAGCTTTCAAAAATTGTCCAAGGGTTCTTCGCAGCTGCTCTTGGTTAATATAACGAATCATTTATGATGTACCACTTCGTGATAACCAACAACAAGTCGTTTTCTAGTAAAATTAGCAGAACCTCTAAACACAAAATAGAAGTTCCTTAATAAACAGGCGAATATTTTGAATAATCAAAAAACTTTTAACAAACCTGTATGACTCTCATCGGCAGCCCGGTCTCCTTCGCCAGTTGCTCCCGGATGTGCCTCGTGGGTTTGGGCGTCTGGGAGAACGCAGACTTGAGGATCTCCAGCTGTTTCGCCTTTATCGTAGTCCGGGGACCTCTCCGCTTGGAGCCGCCGTTGCCATCGTCCGGGGATTTGTTCTCTGCTTGACTGTCCCTGGTCTCCGGGTCGCCGTCCAGCGAGCCCTGGCACGGAAAGAGAAACAACTGAATGCGACCATGTGGTCCGCTCCCATGACAAAGGCGAGGGATGGCTGAATTGGACGTTCTTAAGACTAAAAGGAAAAGTGACTTAAATTACACCGTACTAAATTATTTTAATATAAATATGTACGTTATGTATTAGTAACTATACATTTTTTGGCAATTTTAATGAAATGTACAAATTCACCTAAATCGAAAAAATGTAAATTATACCACATTGCATCGTTATTTTAATTCATACACATATTTTTGTATTGTTGCCACTAACTAATGTCAAACCAACCTGGTCTTCTGAGTCCTCGTGGGGCTTAGTATCACCATTGTGAGAGAGTTCAGAATGCAGAGCCGGGTGCGGCGCGTGCGCGGGACTGCTGGAGTTGTTGGCTGCTCTCGCTTCTTCCTCCTCCTCCTCATCGGACCCTGAACCTAGCAGGGAGTCTGCTGTGGAAGACATTTTTTAATTAGATTTTGCGTCATAACAATTTCATACATTTAATCTAATACTGTAGATATAGAATATCTGTAATTTCCCTCTAGATCAAATATATAAAAAAGTACGATCACGCCGTGTAGAGTTAGGCAGAGGCATGTAGTACAATCCGACGTGCCACCAATCACGTTTACGCCCCCCTATGGAACAGGAGGTGTGCCTATTTATAAGCTTATATTATTGTTAATTATATTACGACAGTTTTATGTACTAAATATATTAGAGTAATATATTATAATAATAGGACGATATGTAAAATAAGCACATGAGGTCTGGAAGAATATTTGGCACTCGGTGCTTTCGGTAGAGGACCGGGTGTAATGATATCATAATAATAATTTGAAACACTTCATACACTTATGTGTACAAATAGGATGATAAGAAAAATGCAATTGGAATGAGAACGACATCAAAAAGCAATCGTTGTACGGATCGCGCGCCCCTAACTCAATAAAAATGCAATTTAAGGAACCCTCTTGTTGAGAGGGGATTAAAAACAAAACATACCACGGAGATGACCTGTTGTAGCGGATATTACTGACAACAACACGATTAGTTCGCTGCGCTATCTAGCGACAGGTACAGCTAGCAGTGGCCCACGCGGGCCCATGTTTAGTCTGAATATAAAAGCAGAAAAGCTGAATATCTGCCTATTTTGTGAAGGACGTGGCGCGATGATATAGACACAAATAATATTGTTTAAATATTCTATCCTTATTATTATTCTATAGAGTTACACTAACGTAAAGTTTTCTATTTTGTTGTATTGGAAGCTTTAAAGCGAAACTGTGATAATAAAAACTGCTTAGCTTCCCCGTGAGGGATCTGGCGTGAAGATATGTATGTATTAGAAAACTATAAGCATTAGATGCGACAAATGTTTACATCAGTGTGTTCATTGTTAGCGGCTGTCGAGACACTCGGGAGATAGTCTATTGTGCTCTATCATCATCATTATATTCCTCATCAATTGATGATGCTGCATGCATGACCCGCATGCAACAGTGATATGATAAAGGAATTCCTTTATCACTGTTACATGCGGCTCTTCTCCCAAAATGAGAAGATCAGTGTGTATGGATGTGTGATCTGTTAATGTATAGATAATGTACCTACTTACTGTTGAATCTTAGCGAACAGAACTTAGAAAGAAATAAATATCATGATTAGCATTCAAAGGAGTATCAAGATAACATTGTCGTGATAGCGCAGGGGTGGTGGATGCGAATTGTTTGTCTAACAAACAGAGAAGCACCATAGAGCATGTTTACAGTGGGGTGTCCGAGTACGCGACGAGGGCTTGAACGGTGTTTGTCAGTTATTCTGCCACTTGAACCGCAACGGAAGTACTCACTTAAATATGCGGAGAATTCAAAATAAACGTCCTTGTTATAAAAATTTAAAAACAATGTACGGTATACTTATTAAAAATATAAGTGTAATTAAGAAAAACTATTAAACACTCTAATAGATTATATCTGTAGAATAATAAATGTACAAATACAAACTGCTCAAGTTGAATAGTTTAATAAAAAATATTCTACAATATTAAATAACCCCCATTGTTAGCGTGGGATTTATGGACATAACCCTTCACTGATGGTGCAATATTCCTGCAACATTATTTCGAAATCTATGTCTACATTAGTTTTCATAATTTATCCATTGCTATACACACATGAGTATTACATATTGAACGGTTACAATATTTCAATGCCTCGATGTTACTGCAATAAAAGATTATTTTCTTTTGCCACGTAACAAGCACCCGCTATAGTACCCGCTTCCCGCGCTGTCGTTACCGCAACGCCATGTTACTTGCCATGCGCTAAAATATAAGTACTGTATAGTATTTTACCGCACGTTGTATAATAGCAAGCACGTTTGGCTCTGCGTCAGATGTCCGTCGTAGCAAGAGCCGCGCGAGCGTAGCGCGTAGCCGATGTCACTTGCCATGCGCGAACAAATAACTAAGGTACAGATGTTTGTCTTATACGTTGACTTTTAGCGTATTGTCTATGGACAGACATCTCGCTACGTGAAAGATGTTGACGTGACGTTCGGTGTACCCTTTAGCGTGCGACGTTACTTGACGTACGTTAATACATAAATATTGCCTGCATTCTGTGTTCATTTTTAATACGTGTTCTAGAGAAGCACATCTGGCCTTTTCCCGTCATGGATACACATTGTAGTACTTCTAATACCTTTAGTTTTATTTGACTTGCATATATAATATTGACATCCTTTTCTATTCGCCTATATTTTATTAGGTGTTCCCTTGTCAACATTTGGCCCGAAGCTTATCTGATCTTGTGACCGACATTCCTTGGAGCAACGCCCGTTCTGCTGCAATAGCTAAGCGGAGCTATTTTCAAATGCGTTCAACTTTAACGTGAGTTTTAGACAGACTAGTTAATTCATCTCCGCGATACACGTCAGTTGTAATGACTCGTTACCTTGCTGGCAGAGGCCTGTGTTGCGTGATATGCACTGTAATAATGCTATTTTGGAATAGCAGTTTCAACTTATATTAACTTCAATTATTCAAGAGACAAACATGTGCTAGCGGTGTAGCAACGCGTCACAGTGAGTAGGTACATAATATAGCGGTATTCATTATGAATATGCGAACCAATTTATTTAAATAAATAAAAAGTTATTATCATATCACCATACCGCGTCCGTCACGGGGTATACAGAGAGTACCGATAACCAAATATATCTTTCCTGCAAAAAGTTCTGTCTATTATATTTATTAAATTTTGTTACGTATTTTTTTATACATTTTACGTATATTACACGTAAAACGTGGGCGTGTACATCACTCCTCTGCCTACCACTTGGGGGATTAGAGGCGTGAAATACGTATTTTGTGTCTGACTTTTAAACACGTATTTTGTATTGCACTAATGATACCTACTCTTCAAATATATTTTGTCACAATGTTTTACAATGTTTGTACAATGTTTTAAATACACCTACTTACAATGAATAATTGTCTCGTATCACACTGCAACACGATACATAACATATGACGCTGCAAAGTCTCGTGCACGACACGACCACTTCCGCCCACAATTACCTACTTAACCAATACCGGCGGGAGGTGGCTGTCAGGAAAACTCGACTTCGATTAATCTTATAACTTTCCTGATACTGACTTGCGCTTCCTGTGCCGTTCAGCAAGTCAGCGTTGGGGCAACGAATGACTTCTGGGGAGATCTTGTTATGAAAGCATACAAAAATATTATTACTTCATCACGCCAAGTTCTTTCAGGAGCTACCTTCCGTCTTAGGAGTTACCATCTATATCTTTACCTTTAGATTCGTCTATATTTATTGTTCGGTTTTGGAGACTTTCGCGATCATGATTTAAACAGCATAGTTTGAAATGATATGTACGGATATAGACTCACCGCCTATTCCATAGTTGGACATGAAGGTAACTGGCGAAACGTGGGAGTGTACTACAATCCTCTGCCCACCTTTTCGGAGGCGTGATGTTAAGCTATTTTTAGTTAAAACGAGCCTGTTCAATGTTTATTTACGCTCAAATATTGAACAGTATCGCAACCGTTATCTCCCGCGGAACACGGCAAACACCCGTCGTCCTACCCACCCCGTCAGCGCCCGCAGTACTTGCACAAACACTCGGCCGCCAACCGTCCGAGTGTGGAGTGCCCTTCTTCCCCTCTGCGTCAACACTTGGTACTGTCTTTCGTAAATTAAACTTGTTTCACTTTTACTTTATCGTTTTTTAATAAAATAACTTTGAAGGTTATTAACTTTCGAAGGTTTTTAAAATATAACAACTTGTAGGGATATACACAATTATCTTAATAGTTTTGGATGGTCGAAATTTGGAAGTACCACGATGCAAGGTTCTTGAATGAATGATGCATTCAAGAACCTTACATGGTGGTACACTACTATGTATGTTTATTCGTAAAACAGTCTTTTACAATGTAACCTTGTTTCTTCTTTGATTTCCGTTTGTACTTAGGTATATAACATATTAAATTATCATATTATTATATTCTTGTTTATCAATTTGTCTACAGCTTATTTCAGGATCTTTATAATAACTATTGGGCCCAGTTCTGCTCTGAGAATGAGAAGGGTTAAGGCTCCGATGGCCAAGTGCAGGTTGACACTTCACACGCTTCGAGAACATTGTATACAAAATGTGTAGCTTTCCTCACGATATTTTTCTTTGCCGTTGCGGCAAGTTACATTTAATTTTGAAAACACAACTTTCTTTTTCAGGTTAAGACAGTTAAATAGTTTCTACATCGAAAGTTCGTACGGAGATACTTTGAGTGTTGGTGAAAGCACATGTGAACCGGTACATTTTTTAAAATCAATCCCTGAATAAGTAGAATAAAACCCACATTGCATTCTTAAGAGTTGCTAAGTATGTAATATTGTATGGAAAATGGTGGGGTATTCGCGCGGCTGCCTCTTAACTTAATTTCAAATGGTTACAAATGTTGGGTATTAGGTACCTACCTCTCTTAGCTTGAATGGGACATTTACAATGTGTTATCGGCTAATTGTAACATAGATAATGTTTACTGTCTTGTATTGGGAGCTACCTACCTACCTATACAATACCTATTGCATTATCGAACGGACACAGATCAATGTAAAATAATTATGATAATTTTAAACAGACGCAAGTAGGGAGAAGGCGTTCTCTAGATACTTTATACAGAAATAGATTTTGATTTTTACATAGAAATAACGTAACATATACATATGTATATAGGTACCTGTATAACGTTTGTAACTTGTAAGCTCGTTAGTAGGTACCTACCACTTAAGCTAACAACGGCCAATGTTTTTGTCCTTTGAACTATATAGTTATGACTACAAATCGTTGAGCCCTTATAAATAAAGCGATAGGTATACCTATATATGAATATAGAGAGCCATAAATTGAAGTAAAATGTCCCTGTTAACCAAGGCAGCGCCCGCCCTAAAGCCAAAATCAATTTTAAACCGCCCCAAATAAACGACTTCCTTTGTCCCGGTCCACGTTCCTAATCGAATTTTGGCGCGAAAAAGACCTTTTATTGTTGTCGATTTTCAAATGAATGCGCTCTCGCTTTGATATTCAAAATATACTTACGGCTAGGGTTTCTTCAATTAAATTATTGTTGTTCGAACGTAAAATGGTTTGTTAATGAAGGTAGTTTGGAAAGTTTATTAACAACGGTAGGCGAATGTGACGACGATGCAGTGGAGTTTTTAAAAATGCATAATCCTATCTGCAGCGTAGATCGACAATTACCGGCTATTAACAATTCAATCAACATGATTCATGAATATATTTTCCCGAAATTACGGCCACTATCTGCGATCTACTACAAGCTATTAGCGCTGGGAAACCAATGAAAATCACAGATTATTTTGTATTACAGGTATATTAAAGTCAGTTATAGCGTGTTTATGGTGCCGACCGTTAATTCGAGACCACCATCTTAAATGTAAAATAAGAAACCGCGAGATAAGGATCTAAGAACATAAAAGATATGGGGAACTCTTTGTAGAGTCGGTAGCCGACCTATACTTATGTACGCCCATATAAAACACGGGCGCGCCTCGCACACACACGCGCGCCGCGGCACACATGAAAGGGCGCCGCACGCACACTCACGTCGCTGCGTTGTGATTGGTGAGGGCGACGGCGACGGCCACGCCCACTTTTATCGACGTTGCGCCCGGAGCGTGCGTGCGAAACATCCGTATATGTAAAATGAGCTACAGCTCGAGCTGTTTTTAAAATGTCATTTCCACGGCGCCCTGACTGACGTCTGTGGGAAATCTCGACCATTGTACACTCTTTCTTCAAGGGTACTTTTTATGGTTAAAGTCCAATTTAACCGGTGCGAATTTTTCAATTTGAGCGACTCACTAGTTCGCTACCTACGTACCTACTTTATTGTACAACGCGCGGTAGTACCCGACTACCGTTATATGGGTTTATAGAAGGTTTGTACGCTTGATTAGTTTCGCAAAAGTTCCGAATAGATCGATCGGAGTAGGTACCTTCATACGAAAAACAATTAGGAGAACCTATTTTATTCCTGTCGGTAACAAATTAACGATTTCAAAGTGGGTTTCTTTGTGAGCTAGCTTTGTTGCTTTAAAATTAATTATACCCGAATGTTACACCATTACTTTCCTATAGATATCAGTACCTAGTGTTTACGAATACGTTCTAATATTCCACGACAATGTCATTATTATATTAACACACCAGGTTCCTCAAAAGATAGGTAGATCGCAACACTTATGTGTCCAATATCTCTATCCCTACGAATATGACGTGCTTCTTTAACATTGGCCACTGTTCACACACAAACAATGTTATTATGTTATATTAGTAGGTAGGTAGGTAGCATAAGCCGCGCGCGCACTGCACGCGAGTGTCAGCTACACGAGAGGCAGAGCGTAGTGGCATCCGTACATTCGTATGTTATAGGTATATATTATTATGTGAACACGTCAATATTCCACGGTGGAGCGTGGCGCGGTCACGGCGCCTCGATTATTGAATACAACCTGTCAATACCAGATGGCGCAGCGGAGTAATTAATATGTTGGAGGCGTGAAACATATATATTATTATATGTGAATTAAAGGATGAGTAGAAAATTACTCATACATGTACCTATGTATTCAACATAACAAAACTTCGCGCCTTTATATCTGTATGGAGGCAGAGGAGTGTAGTACACTCCCTCGTGTCACCAGTCACGTTACACATAAGTTACATGCATATAAGAAATAGGAAAAATTAGGAGTCGGCAGGAGCGTGACTGTAGCGGGCGGCAGCGAGAGAGCCAGCGGAACAATTAAACAGCCCATGGCACAATGAGTTGAAGGTTTACGCTCTTGACTCCGGCGCCTCCGCGCCCGCGCCGGACTGACTTGCGTATGACTAATGAATTCTTTAAGCCCCTCTCTCTGCGACGACTGCTCACGTTTGAATTTCAATCACCTTTGAATCTTCAAACAAATTTATTTTATTACATATCCTATGTAGGTAAAACTATTTACTAGACAAATATTGCTCAAGTTTCATGTAACTACTTTAATATTTTTGTAATATGCGGCTACGTTATTTAAAAAATCAATGTTAGAATCAACGTTAAACATTTAGATTGTGTTATATTTACTTGTTTCTAATGCATTGTTTCAATTTAATTCATAATAAAAATTGAGAAAACCCGTAGTATTTTGGCAATCATTGTCATAAACCTTTATATTATTTTACTGCTGGACACGGCTCTTTTCTTAGAATGAGACGCGTTCAGGTCATAGTCTGCCACGCTGGCCAAATGCCAGCTGGCCCACTTATTAATGATATTATTATTAAGAACTTATTAACGATATTTATGTAAATAATAGGTATTAGTATTTACAATATTTACAAATACTAGTGTAAATATTCCAATATTTACAAATGTTAGTGTGAATATTGTAAATACTAATATCCCAGTTAAAGTCTACTTATAATTACATTAGCGATAAACAGTCATATTAAATACCTAGTACCTACTTAATTTTATGTCGCAGCCTGCAACGCGAAACTTGATACTTCGCTACATAGTGTCTTTATAGCATATTTTAAGTGTTGGTAAACGTCCAACTAGAAGCGTCCTTGCTGCGTTTCCTCCAGTGTTAATTAGAATAGTAAACGAGCTTTATAGCTGAATAAAGTTTATATGTTAAACGGTACTGCCGATGCTGGAGTCAGGGGTCGCAGCCACCGGCGCGCGCCTACCTACGTACAGAGAGACGAACATAGAAGGACGTCAGCTCTGTATCGATATTTGGCACTTGCAGCTCTCTGCTTACCCCGTGAGGCTCTGGCGTGCATATATGAAAAGAGCGACGGAAGTAAAAGAAGCACGCCACGTTCGTAAGGAGTTATTTGCCACGTGCTGTTCACTGCCTACTCCGAAATAGATAAGGTGTGATATGCAACAATAATATAGATACGCGTAGTTTACAAGTCCCCCAACGATCGCATATCTCATTAACTTCGTTGAGAACAAACAAGTGATAAATAATATATAACCGTTAGAATCCGAAAAAGCAATATGTCAGCGTCGCGGCCGCCATTAGCGACGCCATGTTTGATCTAACACAATGCTGTGCGCGCACGCAGGTCAGCCGCACTACGGATAAATTACTACGCAATCCATCAAATCGCTGTGAATAATTGGTGTTAAATTGTTTTTTATTTATACCCCACGTCGAATTCTGTGACCCCGTAAATGTTTGATTTGTTTGTGCGATAAATAGTAACTATCTGAACCACTCCAGCTTTGTTAGGATAGAGAGAGGTTTGTAGCGCTCACTGGTATCTGTCTAGCCCTGAAGGGACTGGGCGCTTGTGTATGAAGAGAGGGACTTATGTAGGAGTAGCATAGTAACGCATAAACATGTGGGTAATAATGCATCCGTTACGATGATATAATAATATGTATTATCAATTACATTTCCTAAGAAAATAGAGTCGTTTAACCACAGCATGGAGAGAAGGAAGAATATAACTATGAGCACTGTAAGCCTGTAAGAAATTACCGAACGGTGGTCAAAGTTCAATAAGAACTTTTATAAACGATAAAGATATACCTAACGTATCCGTACCTACTTCTTAACAGTAAAATCTATTTGGCTTATAAAAATCCATGGAAATAGATAACAGAAGATACGATTAACAAACTTTATAATATAAACATTTTTACTGTGATGTAAAATGAAAAGTGATACCTATGTCTTTTATGTTTTATTCGGGGTTTAATTTTTTTCTTATATTTATTGCTACTGTACCTACAGTTATACCAACGCCTTTTAAAATACGTAGGTAAACAATATTTTTTTTTTGGAATGGAGCTACTTGCCGCATAATCATAGTCTAAATTATGATTAACTACTGGGAGATTCAAACCAGTACATACTGGTATGTTTCTATGTACAAGTACAAGGTTTTGTAATATGTATGTACTTTTTGTAATATATATGTACTGTACTAGGTACGTAACACTACGTAGGTACCTACAAAGTTTCGTTCAAGATGCATTTAAATTATCTTTGTATATGAAAAACAGTAATTATGTACTTCCTTTAACAAATCCGATATTAAGCTATTTATGCACTGTCATAATTTGACATTAACTTAAATGTTAAATATATTATACATATAATAGGTATAGTTATATTACCCGATTAAATTTTACTTTGAACCTTTTTATATACAGTAAAATTATATCTCCTGTAGATTGTAAAAGATCGGACATTTCGGTACTGAGGTGACATAAAGTAAACCTGAAATTACAAAGTAATTATAATAAATCATAGAGTAAAAGGTAATTCGAATCTCAAATGGGAAGGCAGTCACATCTAAGACAGAGAACAATGACTTAAAAGCAGCATCGAGTCTAAGTGGCGAGACACTGACCGCATATTAAAAACGAGAGACGGCTGTACCATCAGCCTTATACAGGGCGTGCCGCAAAGAGGTCAATATAGAGAAGTCGGAAATTTAGAAAAATTGATGAATGAATTTTAAGATCAATAGAATTTTTTTTTAAAACACTTTCACTCAGAGTACGGCAATTTAACAAAAATAATAGCTACCTACGTATTACTTCAATGTAAAAGTATATTTTTATATTGATCATGGTTTTTCTTACGTGACGAGAGCAGCAAACGAGCAGGCAGCAGTTACAAATGGCCGCTGCAGCCAGGCGCGCTGGGCTGCTGCAGACCTCGAACTGTTTACGTCACTCAGTCCAGTTTACTGTCCAATTTCACGATACACGACACGCAACTGATACTTGTTTTAAAATCATAAAATTATTCAATAAGCCTGAACTCAGTACAACTAATTGATTTTAAACTCCTCCAAGTTTCATAATTATTTACATTGATACACGTCTATGAATCATCCTGTATATGACAGTAAGGAATGGGCGCCCATTATAGCGAGGTATCGATCACAGAGACGTCTTGACGCTTTAGGGCTCATTAAGGTACCCGAGATTTTAGTGCATGGGTTTCCTAAAGTCCATCTTTCACTATGCTCCAAGAAACGAGGACGTAATTTTAGTTATTCAGGCCCGTATAGAAACTTCTCGAAACAGACATAAATGTACAGATAGGAGATCATTACGATAAAAAGTCGACTGTAACCTAATAACACCCGTGCACGAAGCGAGCCGCAATTTTTATACATTTCCATCTCCGTAGATAATATCACGGCGCGTTCAGTAGGTAAGCAGTGGTAGGTGGTGCGGCGGCTACGTGACCACAAGTCGTGACCCGCGCAGATTGCTCGCGTGTGCGGTGGCATCCTTTATTTGTACTCTGTTTTGTGTGTAATCTGTGAAGTCACCCCCCCTCGGAACACCTACACACTTTACATAGTCTCTCACCTTCGTTGTTTCGGTTGCAGCAGTGAAAAAAAATCAACACTCATAAAGCAAATACTTGCGGTTACGCAGCGGACATAAAATATCACTTAAAAACAATACGAACAGATACCGACATCTGCACACAGCGACGATCGAAACGACCATCTACTTAGTTAAACAACAAGAAAAGCAAATAATACGCGAACGACAGCAAAAAAGCACGCAAATGAGCATAATAATCGAAATATAAATGAAACGTTGGCGAACAAGTTGTCATATAATGATACGTTTGACGTTAATGACGGGCGAGCATACGAAATCGCACAATGAGGTGAGACGCAAGAAATAAAGCACACGCGCTACGTCGCGCCACGCCACGCCATGCCACGCCGCGCCATGCCACGCCGCGCGGGCGCGCACCGCGGAGAATCGACTGATTGTTATGGAACAATTGCTCATGTTACACATTTCCTTGATCACGGGTACTTGGACAGTAGTAATTTCCATGTACTTCCACACCACAAGGCCTACAATATAAAATATATCCCGCTGGATGATGACAGACTTGATTGAAATATGCGTAAGTAAACTCTGATAATATATCTTAAGATTTTATAGGTCGTTAGCATAAGAAATGACTAAGATTATTAAGATGGTAGATGGTTTGTAAAACTTAATGTATGATGAGATACCATGGATAAAAAACGCTGTTACCTACGCATGCGAGGCATCGTGGACAAAACAAAATTTAAAAACCTTATTGCCTCGTTGGTCGTATTGGATGTAAGTGCGACTGACGGTCAGGAGGTCCTGAGTTCGATTCCGGGGTCGGGCACTATAGAATTTTTCTAATTTAGATTTTCTTGTAGTGTCTCGGAGTCTGGATTTGTGCCCGGTGCATGGCAATAG